>RXIC02000095.1:80089-107641 GCA_003952965.2 Morella rubra | reverse complement strand
ACCTCTTTTATCTCTCTATTTGACGTTCTTTTCTTCTTCATTTTTGTATCAAATTGTTAAACAAATTAGTTTGGACGAACTTTAATCTATCTTTTGGTCAATAACTTCTCCATTAATGCAATTGCTTCGTTTCCTTCAATATTAAGGTATCAAATTTTTAAACTAATTAATTTGAACTATTTTTTATTTATATATCGGTCTATAACATTTCATTAATCTATTTGCTTCGTTTTCTTGTATATAAAGGTCTCAAATTTTTAATGTAAATAACTTGGAGTATTTTTCATTTTTATATTTGTCTACAACCCTTCCATTAATCTATTTGCTTCAATTTCATCAACAATAAGTTTTTCTAATGACGAAACAAATTAATTTGGACAACTTTAATTTATCGTTTCGTCTATAACTCTTTCTTAATCTATTGCTTCTTTTTCCTCATCGTTTAGGTATTTAATTATTAAACAAATTAATTTGGGCAATTTTGAAATTATCTTTGGGTCTATAATGACTCGAATAATGTATTTGCTTCGTTTTCTTTAATATTCAGGTATCTTTTTTTCAAACTACTTCAATTTTTAATATTTTTCGCTTATATTTTGGACTGTAACTCTTCCATTATTCTACTTGCTTCGTTTTCTTCTATATAAAGTTATCTAATTTTTAAACTAACTAATTTTTGCTTTTATTCGTTGATATTTTCATTTATAACTCTTCAGTTATTCTATTTGCTTCTTTTCTTCATCATTACGATGGATAATTGTTAAACAATTAGTTTGGGAAATTTTAAATTTCTCTTTTGTTCAATAACTCTTCTCTATTTGCTTCTTTTTTAATTTTCTTCGTTTAAGGTGGTTAACTTTGAAACAAAATTTAGAAGATTTTTCATTTCTATATTCGTCTTTAACTCTTCCACTAATCAATTTGCTTCGTTTTGTTGGCAATTGCGTATCAAGTTATTAAAGAAATTAATTTGGATAATTTAAAATTTATCTTTGGTCCACAAGTCATCGGTTAATCTAATTGCGTCATTTTCTTCAATAGTAGGGTATCTAATTTTAAACTAATTATTTTTTACTATTTTTCATTTATATCTTGCTCTATAACTCTTTCATTAATCTATTTGCTTCATTTTCTTCTTCCTTGTTGTATCAAATTGTTAAACAAATTAGTTTGGACGAACTTTAATCTATCTTTTGGTCAATAACTTCTCCATTAATGCAATTGCTTCGTTTCCTTCAATATTAAGGTATCAAATTTTTAAACTAATTAATTTGAACTATTTTTTATTTATATATCGGTCTATAACATTTCCATTAATCTATTTGCTTCGTTTTCTTATATATAAAGGTCTCAAATTTTTAATGTAAATAACTTGGAGTATTTTTCATTTTTATATTTGTCTACAACCCTTCCATTAATCTATTTGCTTCAATTTCATCAACAATAAGTTTTTCTAATGATGAAACAAATTAATTTGAACAACTTTAATTTATCGTTTGTCTATAACTCTTTCTTAATCTATTGCTTCTTTTTTCAATTAATTTGGGCTCTTTTTTATTATATTCATCTTTTTTTCAAACTACTTCAATTTTAATATTTTTCACTTAGATTTTGGTATATAACTCTTCCATTATTCTACTTGCTTCGTTTTTCTTCTATACAAAGTTATCTAATTTTTAAACTAACTAATTTGTGCTTTTATTCGTTGGTATTTTTGGCTATAACTCTTCAGTTATTCTATTTGCTTCTTTTTCTTCATCGTTACGATAGATAATTGTTAAACAAATTAGTTTGAGAATTTTTAAAATTTTCTTTTGGTCTATATGATTTGAGTATGGATCTAATGAATATAATTTGTTAATTGCAATTTGCTGATTTCAGTTTTCATTCTTGCAATTTACTGGCCATGAATTGCTTGCTTAAGATATTGAATGAAGTAACGAAAGTTAAAGTTTAATATTAGTTCATGAATTCATCAAACCTTGGTAGTATAATTTAGAAATAAATACACACTCTTGTGACCTATATCCAATAATTCCACAGAGCATAATGAATCTTTATTAATTTCTGTGATCAGGAAAGTAGACATAGAATTAATATAGGTATAGTGTTATTTCTTGAAAGAGGATATCACAAAAAAAAGAATTCGGTCACTGTGATTAACAAAATATTATTACAATCAATTATTTTTAAACTCATTGAAAGAATTCAATTGATGAAATCCAAGCCCTGATCTTTAATATTTGATTTTTCAGGTTAAGAATTTTCATTCTTTCACACCAATTTGGAATTGTCTAAATAATAAAGGAAATTTTATAAATTGGTACTTGAATCTCTTCCTTGTGGAAACGATACTCTTTTTGCCTTATTTTACTTGTCACGACCCATGCACTTGTGGTAGACTTTAGGGGCTATGAAGTACCTCCCATTGCAGGAAGAGGAGGGACGCCGCCCTCGAGTGGAATTGTAGCCCTAGGGATCCCAAGAAACTCAGCAATCGCATCCGCTGACACAATTACATTGACCCCATGGACCGTCAAAGTCACTTGATCCGCAGTAGGCTCCTGTTTCTCCATCTCCACGTAAAAGTCTTGAACCATGTCATGGATAACACACCTGGTCATCTAAAAGATGGGCATCCATCCTCTAGCATTGAAAATTTGGGGGAGTGTCCTACCTTCAATGCTCAACCGAGAGAGCTCCTCAATCTTGAAGACCAGCTCAACTAGCACCTGTCGTGCCCGGATCCCTCCCTCTCCTAACTAATTTTCTAGTGATGAGGCATGCCCATTCTTTAATCGTTTTCTTAATGGTGCCATGACATTACTAATCAACTGAATCTGCAAAAGAATAAATTTACCATTCCCTAAGTGAAAGAAAATTTGTAAATGGAAACCAATATTATTAATCCACACAAAAACACCACATGATTGTAACAATTAAAGACACAAAGTGTAAAACATGACAGTCTACAAGGGAAATAGATAACTTATATAAAAGGAAAATTCAAACTAATATATAATACTGGAGAAACTAAGTACATTTGAGATTGAAAATAAAACAAACAAATTCACTTAATCTGGACATATATACAATGCAACAAAAATTGTACAATATCAAATAGCTTGTAAGCTGTTGCTCCGTTTAGTGGCTCAAACTTTGGAGAGGGATGGATCTGGGGGTATTGGAAGGACCATAATTTGTTGGTACAAATTGTTCCATATATAATATAGCGAACTCACAGTACTTCACGTACGACTACATCACATTGTCCCATATATACAACCAACCCAAAATGATTACACACTATGCAGATATACAAATTATTGCTACTCTATACATATAATTAATCAACAAAATTGATGAGAAAAACTATGACACACTCATTGCAAAAACAAAAAGCTGTCCAAAATTTTGCCTTTCTTCTCCCGAGCTCCCTTCCATGGCTGAGTCAACTTAGTGATGTTTCTCTTCCACAGAAAGCACCACTGAGCAGACCCAAATCTACCATTTTTTCATCCCATAGCCTCAATGTATCATGAGGTGGCATAATGCACCGCCGGAAGTGGTAGTGGAGGGTGGGAATAGTTCTACGAATAGACATTGCTTCCACCCTGATAGATCATCTCTATCCCACACACCATAACCACTCTCCACCAGGTGCCCGTTCCCACCTCATCTCATCAACAAAACCAAATCCACCACCGAGAACCACCAACCAACCACCCTCTAGCCACCATCCAGCGTTCTCGCCAATGAACAACAACCAAGAAAGACAAGTTCCAAAGAACAAACCCATTTCGCAAAAAAAGGCATCATTTCATTTATTTTTCACAGTTAGAAGACTAGCTCAAAGTGGGGATGAGAAAGCAAACAGTTTTCAGCAGTCATTTGATGGAGGTCAGAAGTTGTAAGGCGGCAAAGCTTTCGGTTTCAAGGTGGCAGCCATCTAAGGAGCTTTTGGTTCTTCTTTGTGTCGTTGATTTGATTTTTAGTCACATAAGGGCTTTTGAATTTCCACCTTCTAGATCAGTGTGGAGGACACATGTTTGAATCCATGTACGATTGTCCAAAAAAAAAATCCCTGATACCCGCGCGCTTACATGGAATAAAAATAAAAATTAAACATTTTCGCATTTGATTCGAGATATGATATGTGTCGACACATATCTCGTATGTAGAATGCACCAGCCCAGATGTCATCACTTGCCATGTCAACAAATTTTGCCACGTTGATTTAAAAAAAGAAAATAAGCCCAAAAAAAAAAACATTTGTGAGCTCCCTTCCCCTCTCATCCTCCACGATCTCCAAATTTTAAACCCCCATGAAACCTCAAACCCTAATTGAACCTTCAACGCCAAATATCTTCAATGCCGATTAGGATGAGTTCAAGCTTTTCTTCTGTGTTAGTTGGTGAGGGTGAGTGTCAGAGTGGGTTGGATATCTCAGGAAGAGGTTGTCTGCCACCACCTCCTTTATGCTGTTGCGGAATACCGGCAAGGGTCAAAATGTCTCTTACGGCTGCAAACCCACGACACCTTTTTTATGGCTGTTCGAGGTACAGTGTAGCTCAGGTATGTATATCACTTTTTCTTGTGATACTATGGTGAATTTTGCCTTATTGTTTGAATGGTATGTACTCAGTTCCAATGTAAATTTAAGTTTATAGCTGGAAGGGATTACTCTTAGAACAACATTATTTTGTACCTGGTTAATTAAAGAATGTAGATACTTCATTAATCATATGTATCACTTGATCTTCATCAAATTTTCTTGACAAGCAGTAGTTTATATGGTATCTCATCTTTTCAAAAATTGCATTTACATGAGATCAACTTCGAAGTTTATGTGGTTTTAATCTGATCAGTTGGTAAAGTCTTTTTCGTATCTCCCATTTGCTTATTTGGCTTGCCTTTGCTACTTTTCCAATGTATTTGCTTCACTTCTAGGTCAATTATAAAATGCATTATACATGAAAGAAATAAGTTATTTATGATCAAAACAAATAGCCATTGATATACTTTCTCTTCCTTTTCCAAGTTTCATGATTGAGGAACATATATGTTTCCCTTTTTAGTTCTTTCTGTGAATATTTTTTTTTACTATTAGACAACATCTATAACAAGTGTATCTGGTGATTGGTATGATTTTTGGATCAACATATTTCTTGCTATTAGAAAGGAGATTCTTTACATCTGTTCCTTGTAGCCAATTGATATGGTGTTTGGGTTTTTGACTGGAATTTGTCATCTGTTCTGTCTCTTACACTAGAGTGAAAAGCTTATGATTTTTTACTGGAATCTATCATCTGAACATGATTTTTAGTCCTTAATTTTCAATATTTTAATTCTAAGACACTGTGAAGCATTACATAGTAAACTGTATAGGACATTTTTCTTCTTATCCCCCTCTTTGTTAGATTCATCTAACATGCATACATTGAGAAATTTGTATCTTAATCGATCACTCATTGTGTTCTAACTTCCAATTGTAAATCACTCATGTACCAGGGAATGATTTACATGACTGTACAATTTTTGTTTTGACTTCCAATTGTAAATAACATCCATTTTTATGTCAGTCAACTAATGCATGTAAATTCTTCCGATGGGTTGACCGCGCGCAATCAAAAAGTGGCGATGATATATTGTCGTCGATAGTCCTGAAGATGGCATCAATGGAGGATGAGATTCGGGACGAGATTCGGGACGAGATTAGCAAGATGAAATCAAGGACGAGATTCGCGAGATGAAATTAATTGAGGAACAGATCACGGATCAACACAAGACAAAGGAGAGACATCTGAAAGTCATGCTATTGGGTTCATGGGTTTTTTTTGGAGTAGCCTTTGGGTGTATTTCTGCATTTTGGTCTAGGGAAGGTTATGGAATGGTTGTACTCCCGCAGTGAGTGTATTGTTGTAGTGAAGATTGTGGAATGATTTTTTGTATGTGTAGGTGTATTGGAAGATTTGGTGTTGGTACTCGGTTGTTCAGTGCACTTTTATGTTGTAGGGAAGTTGTATCATTAGTTTTTTTTTATGTAGACATATCTTGTGTAAATTTGGACAAAATGCCAATGAATTCCTCCTTTTAAGTCTTCTATTAAGCAGTACTATGTCCAAATTTGCACTTTTATTAATCACTATGCACAAAAATCTATCCAGATGGTCATAATGTAGGAAGGAAAAATTGAGGGACTGAATTTTGTCCCTTAAAATTGCCTAAAGGAAAGAGGAAATGGGTGCAAAACTTAGCTATAAAAGTAGTAAATCTATTTATTTGATAACAGGCTTCCTGGAGATTTACGTGTTGACACATTGAATATTATGTGTTGACACCATCAATATTGCATTCGGGTGTGAGTACAAAGTTGCGACACTATTTGTCGCGCCCCAAACGCTAACTCGAAGGGGTTAGTAAACAGCCGCGAGCATCCCCAACAAGGAATACTCAAGCGAACGTACTAAATTCTTGCAGCGAATTTTTTTTTTTTTTATATATATATCGACTAATGCGCGTAATGAAACATTAGAACCTGCTCCGCAAACAATAAGTTGAAGTAAGTACAACACAGTCACAAAATATCAATTGGTTAAAAACCCTAAACTTTACTGGGCCGAATAACCCATGACCACCACACATCGGAGGCTCATGTCGGCTCTTTCAAAAATTATCTCTAAACCTTTGCTGAAATTTACTGAAATATCAAAAAGGGAAGAGGAAGTCCTCGTCAGCCCCTCTCCTAGGTTTTAAGGTCCTCTTCTTAGGTTTCCTCACCTGAAATATTGTCTGGAATGATACAATTTGAAAACTGTGAGTCGAATGACTCAGTAAGGGATCAATGTACATGAATGCCAAATGAAATGCTTGCATATGCAATGAGACAACGTACTAACATGTAATTGGTCTTGAAAGTAATTCTTTAATTCTTTCTTGATTAGGCAACTTATCTCGCTCCAATTACTCCTGAAGTCAGGGTTGTGCGTTCCCTTCGGAACTATTCCCTTTTCCCTTGGGAATACGTCATTTGATTGACGTGGCCCCAGGCCTAATGACTAGACTCACCCTTAGAGGTTCACACCTTCTTGCAAGCATCCTTCAGTGTGATTGCACATACCTCAAGAGCTACCCATCCTTCTCGCATTCGTCCTTCGGAGTGGATGCACCTATCTTAATGGTACGGTACCGACCAACCTCAGCCCCTTAACGTAACTTGTCATACAGTACTTCTCATACTTTCATTTGCACAAAACTTTCTTCTTTAAGAAATCATGCAAATGCTTATGTTGTGAAATGCTTGATAATGAGAAATCGTAAATGCACGCCTCATAACTTATCATAACGTAGCATAAAGTTGTACTTTCATTTGCATAAAATTTCTCTTTCATCCTTATGAGAAAAATAAATGCAAATGCTCATGACGTGCTCATGTCATGCTTGATGATAAATATCCATGATGTGTATCATTCCAGTTTTTTTGGAAAAACATAATTTTCCACTTACCTCCGTCCACTTGAGCTTATGGTGGCACCTTGCCTACAAATGAGTGATACTAATGTCATTTAGAGGTTTACTAGATGTAGAGAAGAATCATTCAATCTGTTAGCCCAAGGTTGTTTTGCAAACAATCCATAATTGATTTTGATGATAACAAAAAATTCTAAGTTTTGAAGGTTTTTAGATTTTACATTATCAATCCATAATGTATTTCAAAGGATTGACGTTATTTCCTTAAACTATTTTTAAGTGGACTTGAACACCATTACACAAGTTGATAAGATCAATTTTTCATATTGTAGGTGTTTAAAGAAGTGTTGGAATGGTTTGGATGCTTTAAAGTTGAATTGGAGAAATTGCTGTCAAAGAACAAATTTTTCAGACTAAGTGTTCAATGTGTCGACACATTGAAGGCATGTGTCGACACATTGAACTGTCTCCCGAGAAGCTTATTTTCAGGCCGTTCAAAGTGATTTTTGGCTAAGTATAGTGGGAAGTGTCGACACATTGAACTGTCTCCCGAAAGCTTATTTCCAGGCCATTCAAAGTGATTTTTTGGCTAAGTATGGGAAGTGTCGACACATTGAAGGCATGTGTCGACACATTGCACTGTCTCCCGAGAGCAAAATTTCAGACCATGTTTTAATGTGTCAGCACATACACAAGTGTCGACACATGGTGCGAATTTGCAGATACTCTCAAAATGTTCTCAAATGACTTTTAAACCCCTCCAACGGTAAAATGAAGCCACTTGATGACCGTTGAAGACCTAGGGGCTATAAGAAGAACGAGATGGAGAGAGAAGAAAAAGCTCGATCATCATCGCAACATCTAGAGAGAGAAAAAGCCAAGATCCAAAGAAATCCATTTGCTGATTCCTTCAAGTCCAAGAGCTCTCATTGTAAAATCTTCTACTCTTGCTCATCATTGACGACCTAGCATCCAAAGAGAGAGAGATTTCTTGAAGAAGAGACAACACACTTTGCAATCAATCGTGCCCTAACTTCTAGAGAGAGAAAGTGCTTTGAAGAAGAGGGAAAACCGCATCTACCAAGAAAGCTTGTGCTCCTACTTGCCAAACTTTAGGTTTCATTCAAGTATCTTGTCCTCTTGCACTTTATTGAGCTTTTCATTTGCTAATTTGGCTTAGAGAGCCATTCTACACGTTGTGAGCTTTCCATTTGCATATTCGGCTTAGAGAGCCATTCCTTATTGTATCCATTATTTGTAAAACACTTGAGTGTTGGGTAAACACTTGTCCTACTCGTGAGGGTAGAAGAAATCCCTTGGGTTTTGGGATTTGTGAAAGAGTTGAAGCGTAAGCTCGAAAAACGTTTTGTAAAGGTTCCTTAGCACCCCGGAAGCTAAGGTGTATTTGCTATTTGGAGAATAGTGAAGGAAGCCCAAGGAAGTCAATAGCCTTGGGGGTGGACGTAGGCAAGTGTTGGCCGAACCACCTAAAATTACGGTGTCATCTCTCTAACTCTATCTCTCTTACTTTTCAGTACATATTCATACTTGTGGAGATTTATGCTTTATCATTATTGCTTATATTTTGCTTAGCATTATACACTTTCAGATCTGCTTTTTAATTGTTAAAAGGGGTATTTTTTCAGATTTGGGTTTTTATCGAAAAAGGACTAAGTTTTTTAAAACCCAATTCACCCCCCTCTTGGGTTGTTATTTAGACTCACACAATCAACTTCAACACATCATACAAAATCACCCACATTTCTTGACTTCCCATGGTGATCCTACGATGCAAAAGTATTATCTTAAGGTCGCTGAAGCCATAAGACTTGGATGCCAAACTGATCCTTACACTAATTTTCATAACACATTAAAATTCCAGGTAATTTGGAGCTCGTTTGCCACTCGAAAGATTTACTCGAAAATGCGAGCTGCTGAGGACGTCCAAGCGGGCAGCCCCGACGTCTCCAGCTCCAAAATTCATAACTTCAAAACACCGCTCCAAATTACATGAAATTTCTTTTAAAATATTCTTCTTTCATAGTTCAAGCTTGAAGATAAAAATCATAAACATCGGAATGTCCATGCATTGTTGAAAACACTTCATATCAGATAAAATTCCTAGAGTAATACTGCTGCTGCCACCAGCTCGGCCTTCTACTTTCAAAACATCACAACTTATTCATTACACCTCTAAATCACACGAAATTTACCTTAAAATGTTCTTCTTTCATAAACTTAAAATTCAAGACCAAACTCGTAAAATTTGGACTTAAACTGAGCACTCGAAATGAACTAACATTCCGGACGTACAAGGCTGCTGGCAGCTTGACGTCCGGGCCTTGAACAACGCATATCTCACCCAATACTTATCGGAATCACCCAAGGTATGGCTTAAAATCTTCCTATTTCCTAGGCCTACAATCTAGGATCCTCTCAAGATCAAAGGATAAGCACAATTGCATCCGAATACACTCCTAGTTCGAGCCTTGAAATCTGCAGAAGTACATTTCAGCAACTTGTCTAACATCAGCAACTAGTCTAACAAGCATTCTCTATCGTCCAATTTCCAATTCTTCTACCCTTAATTCACCATGCAAACCTAGATCCATAAAGGGCTGCAACCAAAATCAAACACCAAGGGTTCGGTTGCAACTCAGCAACCTAAAACATGCCTAATTCCCATTCTCCTTGTTTCACAAAGCACAATCTCTTTATTCTCCAAGTATAGTCCAATCCCTTTAAGTGTTTAGCTTGCTGGTCTACCCACTTTACCTACATGCAAGATACCTACACCTACATGCAAGATACCCAAGCTACCATCAAGAGAAACATGCAAGAAATAAGGCAGTGAACACATTCGGTCAACAGCAAGTGTTTTTCCCCAATTTCAACATCACCTACCCGGCCATGCATGTGCAAAACAAGTTTCAGCTCTTGCCTACACTTCACAACACTTCACAACAGAAGCTATTCTCTTAAAAATCCCCTACTTTTACACAACTTACAGCAATATCATGGTTCTATAATCATCAAGCCAAAGTTATTGCATCATCCTTTCTTTTAGGCTTTCCAACAAACACTTTGCATGCCTACCAACATGCAGCAACATAAACTCAATCCAACATGCAGCAAACTCAAATCCAACATGCTTAGGCTTTCCAACAAACACTTTGCATGCCTACCTTTCATTCCCAACTCATCAACTCAAATCCAACATGCAGCAAACTCAAATCCAACATGCAGCAAACAAAAACAGAGGATAGGAACCGAAACTAACTTCTAACAATTTACCCACACGAAAATTTTGAATCCAAATGTTAGATCCCCCTTTACCTTGGCTTATCTTGGTTTTCCCCTCTTCTCTCTTCTTCTCCTCCTCTTCTCTCTTCTTCTCTTCTTCTCTTCGGTTCTTCTTCTCTTCGGGTGTGTGAGTGAGTTAGGGTTAGGGCAAAAGAGTGAGGGAAGGGAGTGAAGTGTGCGGCAAAAAAGGGGGGGGTGGTTTAGGCATGAAGTGTTTTGGTTTTGGGGGGGGGGGGAAGACAAGGCTGCCCTCCCCCCATGCTTTCCTCCTTCACGTGATTTCCCCATTTTCCTTTCTTTTTTTTTTTTTTTTTTTTCTGCCACTTCATTATTATTAACCCCAACATGCCTTTCACACATTTTTTTTTCAAGAGTCAAAGTCCCTAATTCAATTAATTCCAAATATTGCAAACTTAGAGATATATTCCAACAATTAAAATGATTAGTTTAATTAATCCCAAATACTCAAATTTAATACTATTAAAAATTGCAAACGATATAACATGTAATCATAGCTAAAGATGCATAAAAATGCTAGGGGAACATTCCACCTAGACAAAATCTTAGAGTAATTTACCCATACATGCCTTTCTCAATAATTAGAGTAATACACACACTTAAGAAGTCATAATAAATTTTTTTTTTACAATGATAGAAATAAGGTCGGGGTCTCACACAATTCTTCAATGTATCGACGCTGTCCAATTTGCAATTGGGTGACAATGCGATGTGTCGACCCTTCATCCCATGTGTCGACACTATCAATGAATCGATGACTAACTTAGCACACAATTAAATTAATATGGTACTGATCATATCTGCCCTTCATTGCAAATGATTTAAGGTAGTGATGACATTGTCACACTGCGCATATTTAGGGGACATACTCTGTACATTTGGTAGACACAAATCAATATGTGTATGATGCTGAACAAGTTCAATGCAAGGGAACAAAGAGATTTATATTTCTCAATAACATAAATATAAAATATTGTAGTCCAACGGACCATATTCGATGTGAGAATAATTAAGTAAAATATCAGTGGTTCAAGGATATCTCCTTGCCATTTTAGAAGGTGCAGTTCTAATTCCTGCAATATTGACATCTCGTGTAATGTTACTGGTATACATGTGGACAGCTTGCCCTTACCAAAGTATAAAAGCATTTCAAGAAGTGTAAATGAAGTTCCTCAAAATGCAAGAGTTCCCTTGCCATAATGTAGGTTGCCCAAAATTCAAAAACAAGTAAAAAACACTTTTATGCACATTTTCCAATTTGCTCAAACTTCCAAATACTCAACCAAAACTCAAGACTTCAATATTTGAGATAAGAGAGCAAAAAAACTACCTTCAAGAGTTTCTCAAACTTCCTCACTTAAGTGCTTTGAGTTAAACACTTCTAAAAGCACATTATTATAATCAGCATTTTAGAATCGAACACTAGAACAAAAACAATCCAATGGAGGTTCCCCAAAATGCAAGAGTTCCCTTTGCATAATGGAGGTTCCCCAAAATTCAAAACAACTAAAAGTCACTTCTATGCACATCCTCCAATCTGCTCAAACTTCCAAATACCCAACCAAAACTCGAGACTTCAATATTTGAAAAAGAAAGCAAAAGACTACCTTCAAGAGTTTCTCAAACTTCCTCACTTAAGTGCTTTGAGTTAAGCACTTCTCAACGTACATCATAATCAGCATTTGAGAATCAATTAGTACAACGAAAATAGTCCAATGGAGGTTCCTCAAAATACATGAGTTCCCTTTTACATAATGGAGGGTCCACAAAATTCAAAAACATGTAAAAAGCACTTCTATGCACATCCTCCAATCTTCTCAAACTTCCAAATACCCAACCAGAACTCAAGACTTCAATATTTAAGATAAGAGAGCAAAAAAATTACTTTCAAGATTTTCTCAAACTTCCTCACTTGTGTGGTTTGATTTAAGCACTTCTCAAAACACATTATAATTAGCATCTGAGAATCGAATATTACAACAAAAAAAGTCCAATAACATTAACATAAAAACTCATTTAGAGATGTCCAATAACATTAACATAACTACACAAAGTAGATGTCCAATAACATTAACATAATAACTCAAAGCAGATGTCCAATAATATTAACATAATAAACGTTTGTCCAACAGCATTTACATAATAACAAACTAAGTCAGGTCCGATAACATTAACATAATAAACCTGTGATAAAACCTGCAACTGTTTAACAAATACAAGTAAATTAACTGTGTCTAATCATAACGAGGATGATAATAACTATTACAACAAAACTGTCCTCGACTAGAGCAAAAAACAAAAAACAGCAAGTCTCTCTAAAAAGGCTAGAATCATTTCCTCTTTTTTGGAGGTGGTAGAGGTTCATGCTCTACTTCAAACTTCTTCAAGAATTGCACCCAAGTGGTGGTGAACTAGTATGTCCACTTCATCACATGAGGACGAAGTAATTTGTCACTATTCATGTAGACCTCAGTGACTTGAGTGATATCCTCATGTGATTTCTTCACAAAGGTTTGGAGCTTTGCAGAGGTGGCCTTAAACTCATCAGTGGTGCCTTGAATCACATAAGCTGCCACTATTATGCTATTGCTAACTTGGTTTTGGAGGGACTTCACATCTTTGTCAACTATCCCAAATCGCTCAGTGTGATTAGTGAGAATCTTCTTCACATCAACAAACCCTATCTTCACACTAGTAGCAAGATACTCAACGCTCTTACTCAATTTCTGCTGCTTAGCCTTCAAGTCAGCAATGGATGCCTCAAGGTGAACCAAACGACGCTCATGAGCACTAGAAGCCCAAATTTTCCTAGAGGATGCTGTAATGAGTATTTTATGAGGTCTCAAGACTAGGGTCCTATCACTCATATGACTCCTATCACCTATAGGGGTCCCCTCATTATCAACAGCTCCATCATCACCCTCCTCGTCATCTTTCTCTACCTCTAAATCAACCTTCTAAGGTGTCACCGCACATTTCCTCACCCATTCCCCCATCATCAATTTCAACAAACCCCATCAGCCTCAAGGTTTCCTTGTTGTATTTTCTTGGTCTCTTTGGGTTTCTCTCTAACCTCCCCAGTCACTTCAACATCATATACAGAAAACAAATGGGTAAAAATCATGGCATAAGGAAGTCCTTGCTTTTTCTTTTCAGTTGCAACCTTCATTTGGTTAACCATCAAATGTCCAAGAACATGAGGTACTCAAACTTATCCATTCTTGGAAGGATAATGTCGGAGACCATGTGATGTAAAAGTCTCCTATGGATGGTCAAATCATGGGCCTAAGGCTTGACCACTTGATCTAAGTCTAGGTTATCCAAAACTACCCTAAGAATGTCAAGAGGTTTAACCTCTGACATACCAGACGAGTCATATGCATAAAAAAATTTCCTGCTTGAGTTAGGAGATTCGGCTAAGGTATTAAGCATAGTCACAGACAAATCCAATCGTTTCCCATTAACTAAACTATAAGCATCTTCAGTTACTGTACATTCAAAATTTGCAAATCCTAGTCTGACCAAGTTTTGAAAAGTATCAACCTTAAAAGTCACAAACACAGACCAGACTTGGTAATCGAACCCATTTTGACTGAACTAGGGGAAGTTAACCCATCTACCCGCAATGACCTTTCTATTACAATAATCATTTACATATTTATTTGGACAGAGACCAGACCTGTATACCTGTAGTTCTTGTACTTCAGATTATTCTGCAACTTTTTACGTCCTTTTTCGTGCCTTAGAACTGGCAAAACTGGGCATTTGGGGTGTGGCTCTCGTAGTACCCCTGGTAGACATCTTTGTAAGGGAAAGGAGAGGGATTTGAGGGTTATTTGCACAATGCTGGTTATTCGGCTATGGGTTGTGGATATTTGAGTGAGAAGAGAGAAATGTGAGTGTTTTGGGGAAGACGGAGAGGTTTTTGAAAACAAATGACAAGAGCCTGTGCATTAAGGTTTTTTTATAAGGACCACCAATTGTTTTAAAAACTGTCAGTTCGAAATATGTGTCGACAAATAATGAAAGAGTGTTGACACTGTTCATCAAGGGCTCTCGGTAAGGTGACCAATGTGTCGACACATATGTATCCAGTGATAAAAAAAATGAACCAGAAGAGTCGACATGGTCTGTTACAATAAGCAGTGACACATGACAAGTAGTTTCAACAAAAATAATAGCCATGGATGGTTAATGATTTTTAATATATTTTTTTTTATTTTTAAAAAATGTTTTCTAATTAAAATATTTTTTGTTTACACACATTTATGTAGACCTCACTATATACACAAACACCTAAAAATATATATTTCAAAATTTTTGCTTAAACTATCAGTGTTTGGATTGTAAAATTTGAAGAAAATTTTATTTTTTATCAAACACACTTCAAAATTTTACTTTTACGTGATAAATTCACCAATTCCAATACACCTATTTTTTAACACCAACATAAAATTTTAACGAAATTTTACTAAAATTTTATAGCCAAACACTATGATACATATTTCAAAACATATTACAAAAACACCTGAGAATGATTAATGCACAGAATATATTTTCACAACAACCAAATGCACAATTAATGCAATCAATATAAATTTGTGCTTAAACATATTTCAAAAACATGTTAGAAAAACACCTAAGAATAATTAATGCACCAAATGTCTATTTTAACAGCCAAATGCACAATTAATGCAATCAATATAATTGTTTGCTTAAACATATTTCAAAAACATGTTTCAAAAACAGCTAAGAATAATTAATGCACAGAAAGTATTTTAACAAAAACAAACAAATGCACTATTTATGCAATCAATCAAACTATGGCTATAATTTATACACAAATCATTCCGAAGAAAATCGGGAACCAAATAAATCTAACGAAAATAAATCAGAGATAGGGTTAGATAGTCACTACTATTCTTCACAAAGCAAGTGCTAATTAGCTTCACAGTTGATAATGAAGCTTTACATCGATGATTATACGAGCTCATGACGCTAGCTTCAACTCTCTTCACAAATCTAAATAGCCTAATGAATTTCTTCTACCCTCACGAGCAGTGAGCAAGAAGACAAGATTTGACTAGGAAAGCATTAGACTTGACATGTTTGAGCACTAGATCTCTTGAGAGGTAAGGTCTTCTATGTTCTTCAAAGAACTTTCTCTCTCTAGAAAGTTAGGGCACATTTAATGTTAAACTGTTGAAATTATCTCTCCATCTTGTTCTATAATAAAAAATAGATGAAATTAATTAGTTTAAAAATTTGATACCTTAATATTGAAGGAAATGAAGCAATTGTATTAAAGGAGGAGTTATAGACCAAAAGATAGATTAAAGTTCGTCCAAACTAATTTGTTTAATAATTTAATACAACAATGAAGAAGAAAATGAAGCAAATAGATTAATGAAAGAGTTATAGAGCAAGATATAAATAAAAAATAGTAAAAAATAATTAGTTTTAAAATTAGATACCCTAATATTGAAGAGAATGACGCAATTAGATTAACGAAGACTTGTGGACCAAAAGATAAATTTAAAATTATCCAAATTAATTTCTTTAATAACTAGATACGCTATTGCTGACAAAACGAAGCAAATTGATTAGTGGAAGAGTTAAAGACTAATATAGAAATGAAAAATTTTCTAAATTTTTGTTTAAAAGTTAACCACCTTAATGACGAAGAAAATGAAGCAAATAGATTAATGGAAGAGTTATAGACCAAAAGAGAAATTTAAATTTTCCAAACTAATTTGTTTAACAATTATCTATCATAATGATGAAGAACAAGAAGCAAATATAATAACTGAAGAGTTATAGACGAAAATATCAACGAATAAAAGCAAAAATTAGTTAGTTTAAAAATTAGATAACTTTATATAGAAGAAAACGAAGCAAGTAGAATAATGAAAGAGTTATAGACCAAAATATTAAAAAATGAATTAGTTTAAAAAAAATACCTGAAAATTGAAGAAAACGATGAAACGGACTCGTTGGATTTCCACTTCTGTGAATGACCTTCCCTCAAATTTGCGCTGTAATTGTAGCGCCTCCATCTTTTCCTAAGAGTGAAGCAGAACATTGTGAAAATTAATACCTTTTTGAATATAAAAAATTAATAATGTAGAATAAAATTTTATAGAATTTACAAAATGTTCTCAAGCAATATCGGATGTCCACGCGCCGTCCTTATTAGTATGCGTTTTCTTGTACATCAATGCAGGATTAATCTGATTAGTTTCTGAATCTTTCTACAAACCAAAAAATTATATATACATTAAAATCCCTTAATAACATAATGATGTAACAACAAAAATACGTAAGTATTTGAGTTGATTATAACCATCAGAACTAGAGCACATTGGAAAGACGTAGCGCCCAAAGTGTGAGCAACCATCAGCTTAGCCCTATTTTAGCGGTTGATTTTCACTCCTCTAAAATACATGCCTATTGAATTAGTAAAAAAATGAAGTATAAAAGTAAATAAAAATATTAGAATAAATATTTTTACCTAAAAATATTCAGTACTAAATAATTCGTAGATGGGAGCCCATTCTTCCTTTTTCATGTTTGGGTACGGAAACAAAGAATAGTACTGGTGCATTCTGTTTTGATGCGTCCTGTACACTGTGTTCATTATAGACATCACAGTGTTACAATCCTCTAGCCGATCATAATCTAGGTTGAAGTCATCCTAAAATGAACCATGTTAGTATAATTAAACAATAATTAATAAAAAGAATTCTAATTTTTTTTAAGTTACACTTACCAATACTTTGTTCATGATGTAAGACTTAACCTCATCGAGGACTTTGGACTAGTTGACCACATCGAACAAGACATGTGATCGAACGAGCGAGCCAATATGACTAGAAAGCATCGAAGATGCTTTGTCATCACCACCCGTACGGCCATCAGGAATATGAACGCTCAGCTTTCCTGCAATAGGAGCCTTCTCTAATGTAAACCCGTGCGTCCTACCCCTTACTTGGCTAATCCCAAAGGTGGCTATACATGAAAAAAAACGTTATTAACATAAAACATCGGCACCTAATTACATGTATTTAAAAAGTTTACATTAAAGTTAATTTGAAATACTTACATGCACAAGTGGTAATAGCCCGGACCGTGAAGACCTCAAGCATTGTCTTATAGTAATGGACGCCACTATTAAATTGAGGTTACGGCCAGTGGGAGATTGTTAAAGCAACAGGATTTTAAGAAATAAACATCATCAAGACCTTTTATTCCAACCTTTGTATCACAAAAGAGTACCAATTCTACTTTCTATGTACGTCTACAAAACATGCAGAATAACTAATAAATTAAGTACAATATACATAGGTCTTTATCTTATTCTTTTATACTCTTCCTCTTCATCATCGCTAGAAAATATAATCAGATGCTCTCAACAATGATGTCTAGGTTTTCAGTAACCCAGACCCAACTACTAGCTTAGTATCAAGCTGTCATGAGTGAAACTCTTAGTAAATACACCTTAAACATTTGCTAAAGAAATATTTAACAAACAACGGTGAGTTCAAATGACTCAATAAAGCCAGGGTTAGTACAAGAGAATAGTAGATAGAATAAAAGATATTAAAGAAAATCCGTTCATCAATAAAATTTTAAAACAGAAGAAGAAGTAAATGAAAAGACTCAATTCATAAAAAATAATCCTTTCCTTTTTCCATTCTCAATCACCACTACTCTCACTCCTAGAGTGAATCACTTGGCCAAAGTGACGGGTTACAAGTAACCTTTTATATCTTTGCAGCAGTACTCCTAGAGCACAATACGGCCTCAAACTCCCAGAGTGAGTTATCCTAACAAAGGATCTTTCCGCGTACGACGGAGAGGCTAGAATGTCACAACAAGTGAACACATCCTCTTGTGCACAGTACTGTCATGTCTTCACAGTATGTTAAGTATGCATGTCTCATGTCAACGCCCATACATATCATTCATGATATGCAACACCTTAACCACACTTGAACATCACAATATTCCTTTCCAACATACAAGTTAAGTGTGCATGTCTCATATCAACGCCCATACATCTCATTTATGATATGCAACACCTTAACTCATTTCCATCATCGCAACATTATAAAACAATTCTCAAAGGAAAATGTTGTGAAGGCAAAAACAACACTTTGATTTCTCGGTTAAAAATCTGCTTAATCACCACGTAAAAGAAATACTAATTTTGACATGAAAAGTATTGAAATCAGAAGGAAAGAAATATGTTCAAGCTTTGAAAAACAACTTTTGAAGAAATTTTGAAAAGAAACGGATCAAAGTTGAAAAATAACTTGAAAACGAATCAAACTTTGAAAATAATACTTTTTCGAAAGGAGGAGCTTGTTCTTCGTCAAGAACACGAAGAACATCAAGAACAATAGGAAGAATAGAAAAACACTAATAACATCAAGAGATGCTAGAATAATAAAGACAAGAGATTCACAATAATCATCTTGAAAACTTGAATCGAAATCAAAGATAACCAACTAAACTTTACCTCTAAGCGTGCTTGATCTTTGCTAAACTTTTTCCTCCTATTTCTACCGCTTCACTTCACTCTTGCTCTCCAGATCTGACTCACAAAAATTCAGATTGAATGGTGTACTCTTCAAAGGTCGAAATCCACTCCTATTTACAGGAAAACATAGCCGTTTGCATTCCGACACATGTCCGGCCTAGCTAGGCTAGCTTTGGTGAGTCACTAGGCTACATTTCTCTCCTCTTGACACCTAGCAACCTACAGCAGCTGCATGGAAAGGCTATGGCCAAAATTTTCACTATAGCTTGGGTGAGTTGCCGCCTAGGTCCACCGGTGGTCGACACCTCGAGCTCCTAGGTCCTAGCCTTTTTGGTCGTGCTTCTTGCATTGATTTGTCGTGCTTCTAGCTTTGATTTGTCATGCTATCTAGCCCTCATAGGTGTCACTCTCTAGGGCAGCCGAAAGTTTCCTTTCTTAATGGCTAAGTTTCGCTAATCGTTTCACTAATCTTCTGATAATCGCAAATCAACCTAATTGCTCCCGAGAAATTGACCTACTTGCCTCTGAAAAATAAAAAGTCTCCAAATTTGAACCATAACCTCGTGGATGAACTCCCAACATATTAAAAGAATAAAAATCATGCGGTTCAATTTTTGAGACAAAAACGTCCTACTTGCTTAAAAATTAAATTGATCAATACGAGCTCCTCAACATTCTGAACAACAACCTAGTTGCATGCGAACTCCAAATCTCACTTAATCATGTCCTAATCAAGGTTTCGAGATAAAAACGACCTACTAGCTTTCAAAATTAAATTGATCCAATGCGTACTCCTCAATCTCTTGAACAATAACTCAGTTGCATGTGAACTCCAATTCTCACTAAATCATGTCCTAATCAAGGTTTCGAACTTAGTATCTCAAGTACTAAATACGCTCTCTTAGTCACTAAATATATCCTAATTTCACTACTAATTACAAACAAGAGAGCATAAACAATATGCATGTGATGTTTGAAAGCTCGGGTATGACTCAACTACTCTCCGGAGTGCCATGCGGGTTGACCGATGTAGGAGATAGTAAATTGTCATCTGCTCTATTTGAAGGAGTCGCAGCTGCTCTAGTTCAAAGCTAATCGCTAGCACCAACAATGTAGCACCTGAGTCGGCATGAAGACGTTTTCCTCCAGCTGCCATGACGACATCTTGTGACTACACAAGCAAAACAAGTGAGAAATTCTATTATTGCTAGAGAAATAAAATATGAATGTGTGAAATAAACATAACATAAACAACAAAGATTCATAAAATCACTTTAATAATCGGAGTCGGACCATTCGGAGCTATCACTATCCTCACTATCATCACACGATTTGTCATCACAGTCTGATATAGATGTAGCACGGCGTCATGTCTCAGTGTCATCAGGGATGTGCCGAAGCAGATCAACGTCATGCCTACTCAATGGAATCATGTTGAAATTGTTGAAATCTACAAAAAGAGAAACTGACTCGTTCTCCTGGTATGCTTTCGAGATCAACAGTCCTGCCATCTCTACCTGGTTCAACAGTCCTGCCCTCTCTTCGTCGTCCTATTCTCCAACATCGGGCATATCACATGTATTTCTGCTTATTATATTCTGAACTATCTTCTAGTGGCCACCCAACTTCATATCATCTAGATAAAATACTTGACCACCTTGAGATACAAGCACGAACGAGTCGCCTTTATACCACTTTTGTGATGTATTGATGTTAACAAACTGTCCACTTTTGTTAAGACCACAATTTTGGGTGCTCAAGTCAAACCAGTTGCACTTTAATAAATAAACTAGACTCCCATGTAGGTACTTTAGTGCGTGTCTACATCTTGATCGTAAAAATCAACGTCTTCCCCATCATGGTCTCCCGGAACAACGACACCGTTATTCTGTGTACTATGAAATTGTTCACATTGACTTGTATGAAATCGAAGTCCACTAACTATGCATCAAGAATAGGAAAGTACTCATTGATCTGGTTTGGATGCCAGTGTAAATTATCTGACACCTCGGCTGGATATTCATTGCGCATCATTTGTATCTAAAATAATATAAATGTATGAAAAATTAAAAAAATAAATTTACCAAAAAAAATAATATAATAAATAAATATTGAATAATAATATAATAATATAATAAATACCTTTTTTTTTAACCACGAAGGGAATTCTGCTTCGTGCCTTCGATCAACATCTACTTGTGATTGCTGTCTCAGTTCATGTAGATGCTCGCTGTGAACAAATATTCGTAAAACAAACACACTACAAAATCTTTGAAAAATAACAATGAAATGACTTTAAGTCACTTACTCTAAATGTGGGCTGAGTTCTGCACAGTTGTTAAGTACATACCACTCTGCTTTAGTAAACTCCTTCCTATTCAAATCGTGGCCCTTGCCTGCTCCTAACGGACAAACATTCATAGTAAACACAGAAAGATGGTTCATCTGTCCTCCTCGGTCATCAACTTCATCATAATTCCTCTTTTTCTATTGAATCGAGTTTCAACCCCACCGAGGTACATAGAGCAAAATGTTAGACATTCATTCAACAAGCAACTCTCTACTATGGACCCCTCAGCTCGTGCCCTATTTTTCACAAAACGCTTCATCTTCCCCATATACCTTTCTCTTGGATACATCCTCCGAAACTGTACGGGGCTCGCAAGTAAAACTTCCCAAGGCAAGTGCACCGTTAAATGAACCATGATAGTGAAAAATGATGGGGAAATATGTGCTCCAACTTACAGAGGATCAATTCGATATCTTTTCATAGAGGATCAATCATGGCTTTTCATACCTAATATTTTGCATTCTTTCACATTCACACATCGAGATATATTAGCTGCGTACCCGTTAGGAAACTTCACGCCCTTCAACTACTAACAACACTTCCTACACTCCTCTTTTGTCAGTATGAAATAAGCATGAGGCATGACTTCATGTTGACCCTACACTTGTAGATGCAACTTTTCTTTATTCCCATTAATGCCAAATCTTTCCGAGCATTGACATTATCCTTTGTTTTCTCGTCAATGTTTAGCAAAGTCCCTAAGACATTATCACAGATATTCTTCTTTATATTCATCACGTCCAAATTGTGTTGAGTTTTAATTCTGATCAATACGGCAACTCAAAGAAAATACTTTGTTTTGTCCAACCCAACTCGTCCATAGTCTGTTTTCTCTTCTTCTGCATCTTTCCAAAAATCATAACTGGAGCTGATGCAAGTTGCTTAAGTATCTCTTGTCCAATCAATTCTTTAGGCTCCGATCTAAACTCTTTATTCCCATCAAATATGTACACATAGTGCCTCCACTGATGCAGCAGGCAAATACAGGTGATATCCTAAGAAGCAATGTTTACCTCCATTTTTCAGCCATGAAAATGTCGTGTCCGCATTACACGTTGGCAAGCTAACTTCCTTTTCGTACTCCACCGGACAGATTATTGTAGGCCGGGAAGTCATTTATTGTCCAGAGCAACGCTGGGCGTAAGTTAAATGTACCTCTGTCCACCTCATCACATGTTTGCACTCCATCCTCCCATAACTCCTTCAACTCATCTATTAGGGGCTGTAAATACACATTGATATCATTTCCCAAACTTCTATCGCTAAGAATAAGCAATGAGAGCATAAAATTGGAATCTTTCATACACTTCCACAAAGGTAGATTGTACAGGACTAAGACCACTGGCCATATACTGTATGACAAGCTCATGTTCCCAAACGGATTGAATCCATCAGAAGCTAGACCCAAACAAACGTTACGAGCTTCCCGACCAAACCACTCGTATTTCTTATCTAGCTCCTTCCACACCACGAGTCCACAAGATGACTCATCACCCCGTCTTCGACCACTCGCTTCTCTTGGTGCCACCGCATATCCATAGCCGTTTGATGTGACATAAACAACCATTGCAACCTCAGTTTCAACGGAAAATGTCGCAACACTTTCTGGAGGACCTTCGACTTAGCATTTTCACTATACTTCCACCTCGACTCCCCACACACCGGACACTCCTGTAACTCGCTATAATGCTTCCAAAACAAAATGCAATCATTCCAACATGCATGTATGTTGTCATAACTAAATCCTAAATTCTTCCTCAACTGCTTCTCCTCATAGAAAGATTTCGGTAATGTCTCTCCATCGTGTAATGTGTCTTTTATCAACCCTAACACGTCCACAAATGCTTTTACGCTCAAGTTATTCTCCGACTTTACAAGAAATAATCTTACTACAAAAGACAACTTTGAATACTTGACACACCCAGGATACATTCTTGCTCAGCATCCTCCCACAACTTGGCATATGCAGAAAATCCATCCCCAGACCCCGATTCGGGTGGCATTGGGCCGGAAGTACAATATGCTCCCTGCATCAAAGTCCTCTAACATGTCTCGGATGTCATCATTTATATTCCCATCAGACTCCTCACTACTCAGCTTTGGCTCGAGTTTCGACACTGCCTGATCGAAAGAGGTGATTCTTGGAATTGGTTCTCCATGCAATACCCAATCAAGTATAACTCTTCTCAAACCCATTTATGAACAGTGATCCTCCATTTCTTGAATAGTTTGAAACAAAATATTCTTACATCTCCTACAAGGGCACCTTATTTGACCACTACTATCGCAGAATTTCCTGGCGATACTCATAAATTCTCATACACCTTCCTTATACTTCACACCGAACCTATCTAGATCCATTTTTTGTGCCTTCAGTCATAGATATGCATAAAACAATCAAACATAGAGTAATAATAGTTCACCTCTAACACCTTATTTCTCCAGGGTGATAGGTCTTATCCCATTCAGGATTAGATTATCCACGATGATCGTAAATATCCGAGCATTGTACTCGACGCGCTAGAAATTTTGGCAGCATCTCCACTTAGTTCCCAAATGCGAGCATTAATCGTTGAGGTTATACACCCGCCGACAAGAGGCAAGTGTGTAAGCACAATGCTAAATATGCATCCGATGGACAAAAGGAGAGTATTGTCGAAATTTCTAACTACGTCACGCACAATGACGAGAACATTTACGTACATTACAGATAATCTAATCCCAAACTGTCCATAACTTGGACAATTCAGGAATTACAGCACGTTCGGCAATTAAAACACGCAGTAATTCCCAAACGAGTCTAAGGGCTACTAAACCCAAAACAAAACAAATATTAAATAAATTTCAAGCAAAACCTTTTGGACGTATTAAAAACCATCTGCACAGCCACAACAACAATCGTCCGCACAACCACGTATACCGAGTGAATGATAACTCTCTGGGTTTCGACACTTTCGTTCTTTGTAAAACCCATCTAGACGTGTGAAATGTACGTTCAAACGCTGTGCACGAAAATATTGGCACCAAAAGTTGCCACTAAGAATTTCGTCCCTATCCAGACAGTACTCCACAGCAACACAAATCCGTTTACTAAACAAACGACCCCATTTTAATAGGAAAGCAATGATGTCGTCTTTAAAGCAAACTGTCCGGATGGTCACGAATAAAATAAAACAAATTATTCAAACATGCCAACAACAACATTTTAAATAATATCATTTTATCACACGGTCGTCTGCACCGTACTACAAACCGTGTGGATGTCATTTTTCGACAGACACGACACCGTTTTCCATTTACTAAATGTTGTCGTTTAGACAGAAAGACTGTGTGAAAGATTTTTAGAACGTCCAAACATTCCCGTCTCATTTATTTTTAACATGATAATGGTATTTCATTTCTTAATAACATATTAATAGTAATTAAAAAATTATTTTTAATAACATATGTAATTAATATTATTTTTTACTTAACATATCCAAACATAAATATTAAACCATAATAAATAAATAAATGTAAAAACCATCATAAAGCGAAATCAAAATAAATATTCAAATGCAAACTATACTAAAATGTCAAAAATAAATAACCAGTATGACTATAAATATACATAACAGTGAAAATATGACATAAAAATCATAAAACATGATCATGCTCCAGACCGGGCTCAGTGGATTCGTCTCTTGGGTTCTCGCTCATCTTCCCCATCTGATCCACAATAGCGTCCAACCTCCTTGACATAACACGTTGTAGTTCCACTAATCTTCGCTTCAGCTCGAAGGCTCATGAAGATGTACAATGGCAAATCCACAATACCTCCTCTAGCCATGTACAGCATCAGCTCGCCTCTAGCAATGGGGCACTCTGTCATGTGTTTTCTCGGCTCGATGTGAGCATGAACTTCTATTTTAGGAAGGGTTCAACGACCACCACGTCCTGGCCCATCAATGTACGGAATAAGTCTTTCGTAGATGGCTTGTTCTCCATCTCCACTGCAGCGAATGCTCCAATGGGCCTCTGCATCCCCAAAAATCCAGCCAGGATGTCAGTTGACACCAGAAATGTCACCTCGCATACAGTGATGCTCCATACTTGTGCATCAATGTCCACAACGTCCAATAGGGCTGCATAAAACTCCCGGACCAAATCTATAGATGCCATGCCTTCTCTCTTCAAATACCTGATCTAGCCCTTATCGTCCAAAACATCGCCAATACTCCGCCTTGATACCTCGGCTCCTCAAAGTTAGCCACATAAACCTTACGCTCCACGGTGGCTAATCGACTCAGGAACTCAGCTCGTTGCTGGGGAAGCCGCTTCTCTCGCTTCATGCGATCCTCTAACTCTGAGGATCCTCCTGTGCAGAGCTCTCAGCAAATTAGGTAGATGACGAACGGTAGCGTTTAGACATTTTTGAATCTATAAAAAACAAAAAAAATGTCGGGGATGTACCCTCCGCACGGCTTGACATATCGTCCGCACAAAATCTAAATATTATTCGGACGTCTCATTTAATGTCCGAACGTTAAGTAAAATGACTAAGTTTTATTGAATAAATGTGCAAACACTATCTTAACCGTTTGCAACAAAAATAATCATTAAAATCATTCTAATATGTTTGTACATATCCTACATAAAATGAAAACGTATATCTGAAACATGTCCCAATGCTCAAACAACCTTGTTTGCAAGGATAAAGAAACGACATAGTTTTATAAAAGTTTGGTTTGCATGCTAATAGCACCAACCGCAACAAAAATTCTCCAAAGAAAAAACTTTTTAACATATATGTATAGATCATCAACAAAACGACAACATATCAGGGACAAACATCTGCACGCAATGACATACGTACGCACGCCTAGTAAAAAGACATTGTTTATCGAACAAAAGTGCGCACGCTAGAATAAGTGTCCACAGTAAAAATGCTCCTAAAAAAACAAATTTTTAACATGTGTATATAACCTAGACAAGACGACAGCGTATAACAGCTTAACGTCCACACGTGACAACATCCCGTCAGAACGTCAGGTTAAAAAATGACGTAGTTTGATAAACATAAAGATAAGTAATTATCTTAAACTAAACGACGGTGTATAATGTACAACATCGTCCGCACATGTCATAAAACATTCACACAGTTAAATTAAAACAAGGACGTTCTCTAATATACTACAGAAAATTTACAAGTATCTGTCGGGACGACTTCAACCCATCCAGACATGTCGTAGGGAAGAAGATAGAGTTGACTCAGCCATGGCCGGTCTCTCTCTGTGACACCCCGACTTTTAGGTTTCTTTCAATGTTAATTTTTACTTTTGACTCTTTAAGTTTTTGCACTACCCTAAATTATTGAGAAAAGACATGGATGGTTGACTTGATTTAAAACTATATATAAGGTGAAATTTTCCTCTAGTATTTTTCATGCATCTTTAGTTATAATTTAAATGTTATATTGTTTGCAAGTTTTAATAGTGTTAAATTTCATTATTGGGGTTAATTATGCTAGTCATTTTTAATTATTCAAGTATATCCACCTAAATTGCAATATTTAGAAGAATTTGAGCTAGGAGCTTTGATCTTTGAAAGTGTATGTTTGCTTGAAATAAAAAGTGGAAGGGAGTCAAAAATAAAAAAAAAAAAAAAAGGGGGGGAAGAGAGAGGCTGCCGCATATTCCACCAATGGTGGCAGGCATTGCAAACAAAGTTGGGGGCATGAAAGGTCTTTTCCTCCCCCAATACTTGTTTCACGCCATCTTCCCCCCCTTTCGCATTTTTTCCTTCGTTTTCCCCTGTTACTCACACACTCACGCACTTACAAACGCAAAACAAAAGAAAGAAGAAGAAGGTCGAGAAGAAGAAGAAGAAG
>RXIC02000095.1:0-79988 GCA_003952965.2 Morella rubra | reverse complement strand
CCACAAAGAATGTTGATATTGAGTGGGTTGTAGCGTCGTGACAAGAACAATCGTGGTAAAAGAGGAGTACGACGCGAGAAGAAAAACAAATGCACAGTATTCACATAATCTCAACATACGGATTTCACCGAGAGATAAGAAAGAAGAATAAAGGTTGGAGTCATCAGCGGAAATACACCACCTAGGTGTCTTGGTGGAGTCTATCGAAATCAAAGCTGAAAATTCAATGGAAACTTTTTTTATTGTACGACCAGGGTGGTCCGGGTTAGCTAGGCTAGTCTTTGGTGAGTCCTAGTACATTTCCTCACAATGGAAATTCTTTGCACACTAACACAACAGGTTCCGTTTGAGCATCATCAAATTCTTTGGTCTTATTGCCTTGAAGGTACAAAACGTTGTCCTCTATAGCAAACTATCGGAGTCAGGCCCAGGTGACTTAGGTCTTGGGCCAAACTGGGTCGATGGAGTGAAGGAGCCCTATTCGGGATCCGATAAAAATATGTGGATCGAAACAGTCGAAAGATGTACTGAACGAGCTTCGGGAGGGAAGTGCTCTTCCCATTCCATCGTCAAAGCGTGATTGGAGGCTATAAGTGCCAAGATTCTTAGAGAGTGGAATAGTTCTAAGGACCGTAAATGTCAGAAACGCAGCGCCAATAACCTTCAAGGACTATTAATTAATTTCTCCTAAAACATTATTCTAAGAACTAATTATCTCGAGCTACCCAATAGGGTGCCTATTTTTACATCTCGGGTTTCTTGGTTACCGGGTCCAATTTTTTCGTCGTCTATTGATATGTTATTTTGTTGATGCCCTCCTTCCTAACGCCTTTCAATTGAATTGATTAGCTACATCTATCTAGCTCCAATAAGGTGTCCAGCTCTTCAGCAGTCACGCTTCCTTTGGGGGCCAAATAAAGACAGCAGAGGGAGAGTTTATACAGAATAACGGATTTACCTTTGTGAGCTAACTCAATTCGAATGTGCGTTGTCACTTAGTTCTATTCAGTTTTCTGGATAAATTGCTTATTACTTTCGGTCAACCTTCACTCAATACCGACACACACATACGACAAAACTTGCTCTAGTATATATACTTAGCATTTACATATGTGACAACCCTATTTTGAAACAGGGTATGACTCCAAACAATACTATTAAAGAATAGATAATTATATGTTATATTCACAAATCATCTTTGCAATTAGGATGAGGCTCTAGTTTGTTTGTCCGTATAGGGAGCTTAAAAGGATTAAATGGATTAAATTAATTAGATTGCAATGACTTTCCTTCATAAGATATTATATCAGGACAATTTCTTAGGTTTGCGATGCTGTAAGCATAATGTACCAAAATATCTACTAAACTATTTTCTAGGATGTTAATTGGTTTGGGAAGACTATTATAATACTGAAAATACTCGATAGCATTATTTACAATATATTATATAAAATTTTTGGATTCAAAAAATGTTGGGTTACTTTAACTCCTTTCTCGCTCTGTCTAATTATGGAATAATCTATATAACTTCTAGGTTGATAAATGGTGAACCCTCCAAAATATCTCACTAAAATCAATTAGAGCTAATAAACGAATAGGGAGAGTATCTCCTGGGAGAGTAACTTTAGTATTCTTCACACATACCTCTAGACAACAAAATACCCACTCCACATGAGGTTGT
This sequence comes from Morella rubra, assembly GCA_003952965.2. Taxonomy (NCBI): domain Eukaryota; kingdom Viridiplantae; phylum Streptophyta; class Magnoliopsida; order Fagales; family Myricaceae; genus Morella; species Morella rubra. The sequence continues at coordinate 78,307 of RXIC02000095.1, read as the reverse complement.
GCAACTATTAAATTTCAACACTCTCTAATCTTCTCACCTAGTTAATAAAGATGAAGAACGTAGATAAATACAACATACATAGCAACTTGTGACGTATTGATAAAAGTCGTGAGTTTATGACTCTAATACTTAAACTCACCTTCACGGTGATGAGCTAATAGTACGTAGATTGACCCTACTGATTGATAGGGTATAGTAAAATAATATTTGGTCATTATATACTGCTTACCTTAAATTTGGAATAAGAGATGTGCACTCGCTGCTCTAATCTCTGTCTTGTAATATGCATTATTCCCGTTCAAAAGCCTTCACATAAACAGACCATGTATAGAACCTGCAAAGTCTGGTCATGCCAGAGTAGTTGCTTCTCCATCGTGCCCTTCTGAAGAAGAGTCTGGCGAGCTCTTTTGGAGGTGACTAATTAACGTCACAGGAGCAGCATAAAGAGCTACAAGTGAGATGAACAAAATTTCTATTTATGCGTAATCAGTAAATAATATATAGGTAGGATGTTGTGTGGTAGTAGATAATCATAGAGTGTTTTAACGGTCTTCCAAGAGGGATTTTTTCATTCTAAAAAGAGTTTGGTCAGAATCTTTGTTAGAATATAGCGGTGATGGCATGTTCCTCCAAGTCTAAGGGACTACCCTAACTAGCTCGTGTTCATTAATTGAAAAACAGGCACCCCACACTGAAGAATAGCATTCTAGCATAACGGGATTTTTAGTCCAATCAAAAAGAATGGTATTCAGGATATAGTATGGTAAGTTTACGACTATTATTTGATTTTGCAGTTTGTCCGGTCAAAAGTAATCATCAAGACGGTCAATACCTATTGAGAGAATGGTTAGACTGGGTTACGTGAAATAAAACATGGATCATAGACCTTAAAGCAAATCATTGTAAGAATTTACTAGTATGAAATTCAAAAATTATCCTTGAGGATAATACATGACAAAGGGAAAACTGGGCTGAACATAGTCGTTGAGACTTGTCCCATTTTTTTATTTTTGTCTCTTTCTTCTTGCGACTTAAATTCTCATGCGATTCACAGAGTACTGGCAGGATGCCGTTACCTGGGATAATAAGTCCTGTCCAGCTCTCTTTCGTTGTCCTAACCAACATGTAACAGAGCATCCATTTGTATTTTCTGCTTTATATTTACTAGAAACTTAACTACTTCTAAACCACCATATTACTAGATAAATACTGGACACCTTGAGAATACGAAGCAAAGAGAGATATAATATCCACTATTTGTAGAATGGATTGATGTTACAAAACTGTCACTTTTTTGTTAAGGACAAAATTTTTGGTGTGCTCAAGTCAAACCAGTTGCACTTTAAAAATAAACTAGACACCATCGTAGGTACTTTAGTGCGATGTCTACATCTTGATGGATGTGATATTCCCCATCAAATGGTCTCCCGGAACAACGACACCGTTATTCTGTGTACTATGAAATTGTTCAGTTGACTTGTATGAAATCGAAGTCCATTAACTATGCATCAAGAATAGGAAAGTACTCATTGATCTGGTTTGGATGCCAGTGTAAATTATCTGACACCTCGGCTGGATATTCATTGCGCATCATTTGTATCTAAAATAATATAAATGTATGAAAAATTAAAAAAATAAATTTACCAAAAAAAATATATAATAATAATATAATAATATAATAAATACCTTTTTTTTTAACCACGAAGGGAATTCTGCTTCAGGCCTTCGATCAACATCTACTTGTGATTGCTCTCAGTTCATGTAGATGCTCGCTGTGAACAAATATTCGTAAAACAAACACACTACAAAATTGAAAAATAACAATGAAATGACTTTAAGTCACTTACTCTAAATGTGGGCTGAGTTCTGCACAGTTGTTAAGTACATACCACTCTGCTTTAGTGAACTCCTTCCTATTCAAATCGTGGCCCTTGCCTGCTCCTAACGGACAAACATTCATAGTAAACACAGAAAGATGGTTCATCTGTCCTCCTCGGTCATCAACTTCATCATAATTCCTCTTTTTTTATTTGGAGCAAATGTTAGACATTCATTCAACAAGCAACTCTCTACTATGGACCCCTCAGCTCGTGCCCTATTTTTCACAAAACGCTTCATCTTCCCCATATACCTTTCCATTGGATACATCCACCGAAACTGTACGGGCCCCGCAAGTAAAACTTCCCAAGGCAAGTGCACCGTTAAATGAACCATGATAGTGAAAAATGATGGGGAAATATGTGCTCCAACTTACAGAGGATCAATTCGATATCTTTTCAAGAGGATCAATCATGGCTTTTCATACCTAATATTTTGCATTCTTTCACATTCACACATCGAGATATATTAGCTGCGTACCCGTTAGGAAACTCACACCCTTCAACTACTGACAACACTTCCTACACTCCTCTTTTGTCAGTATGAAATAAGCATGAGGCATGACTTCATGTTGACCCTACACTTGTAGATGCAACTTTTTCTTTATTCCCATTAATGCCAAATCTCCGAGCACTGACATTATCCTTTGTTTTCTCGTCAATGTTTAGCAAAGTCCCTAAGACATTATCACAGATATTCTTCTTTATATTCATCACGTCCAAATTGTGTTGAGTTTTAATTCTGACCAATACGGCAACTCAAAGAAAATACTTTGTTTTGTCCAACCCAACTCGTCCATAGTCTGTTTTCTCTTCTTCTGCATCTTTCCAAAAATCATAACTGGAGCTGATGCAAGTTGCTTAAGTATCTCTTGTCCAATCAACTCTTTAGGCTCCGATCTAAACTCTTTATTCCCATCAAATATGTACACATAGTGCCTCCACTGATGCAGCAGGCAAATACAGGTGATATCCTAAGAAGCAATGTTTACCTCCATTTTTCAGCCATGAAATGTCGTGTCCGCATTACACGTTGGACAAGCTAACTTCCTTTTCGTACTCACCTGGACAGATTATTGTAGGCCGGGAAGTCATTTATTGTCCAGAGCAACGTTGGGCGTAAGTTAAATGTACCTCTGTCCACCTCATCATATGTTTGCACTCCATCCTCCCATAACTCCTTCAACTCATCTATTAGGGGCTGTAAATACACATTGATATCATTTCCCAAACTTCTATCCCTAAGAATAAGCAATGAGAGCATAAAATTGGAATCTTTCATACACTTCCAGAGGTAGATTGTACGGGACTAAGACCACTGGCCATATACTGTATGACAAGCTCATGTTCCCAAACGGATTGAATCCATCAGAAGCTAGACCCAAACGAACGTTACGAGCTTCCCGACCAAACCACTCGTATTTCTTATCTAGCTCCTTCCACACCACGAGTCCAAGGATGACTCATCACCCCGTCTTCGACCACTCGCTTCTCTTGGTGCCACCGCATATCCATAGCCGTTTGATGTGACATAAATAACCATTGCAACCTCAGTTTCAACGGAAAATGTCGCAACACTTTCTGGAGGACCTTCGACTTAGCATTTTCACTATACTTCCACCTCGACTCCCCACACACCGGACACTCCTGTAACTCGCTATAATGCTTCCAAAACAAAATGCAATCATTCCAACATGCATGTATGTTGTCATAACTAAATCCTAAATTCTTCCTCAACTGCTTCTCCTCATAGAAAGATTTCGGTAATGTCTCTCCATCGTGTAATGTGTCTTTTATCAACCCTAACACGTCCACAAATGCTTTTACGCTCAAGTTATTCTCCGACTTCACATGAAATAATCTTACTACAAAAGACAACTTCGAATACTTGACACACCCAGGATACAATTCTTGCTCAGCATCCTCCCACAACTTGGCATATGCAGAAAATCCATCCCAGACCCCGATTCGGGTGGCATTGGGCCGGAAGTATGATATGCTCTGCATCAAAGTCCTCTAACATGTCTCGGATGTCATCATTTATATTCCCATCAGACTCCTCACTACTCAGCTTTGGCTCGAGTTTCGACACTGCCTGATCGAAAGAGGTGATTCTTGGAATTGGTTCTCCATGCAATACCCAATCAGTATAACTCTTCTCAAACCCATTTATGAACAGGTGATCCTCCATTTCTTGAATAGTTTGGAACAAAATATTCTTACATCTCCTACAGGGCACCTTATTTGACCACGACTATCGCAGAATTCCTGGCGATACTCATAAATTCTCGGACACCTTCCTTATACTTCACACCGAACCTATCTAGTTCATGAATCCAACTCTTATCATTTTTTGTGCCTTCAGTCATAGATATGCATAAAACAATCAAACATATAGTAATGATAGTTCACCTCTAACACCTTATTTCTCCAGGTGATAGGTCTTATCCCATTCAGGATTAGATTATCCACGTATCGTAAATATCCCGAGCATTGTGCTCGACGCGCTAGAAATTTTGGCAGCATCTCCCTTAGTCCCAATACAAGCATTAATCGTTGAGGTTATACACCCGCCGACAAGAGGCAAGTGTGTAAGCACAATGCTAAAAATGCATCCGATGGACAAAAGGAGAGTATTGTCGAAATTTCTAACTACGTCACGCACAATGACGAGAACATTTACGTACATTACAGATAATCTAATCCCAAACTGTCCATAACTTGGACAACTCAGGAATTACAGCACGTTCGGCAATTAAAACACGCAGTAATTCCCAAACGAGTCTAAGGGCTACTAAACCCAAAAAAAACAAATATTAAATAAATTTCAAGCAAAACCTTTTGGACGTATTAAAAACCATCTGCACAGCCACAACAACAATCGTCCGCACAACCACGTATACCGAGTGAATGATAACTCTCTGGGTTTCGACACTTTCGTTCTTTGTAAAACCCATCTAGACGTGTGAAATGTACGTTCAAACGCTGTGCACGAAAATATTGGCACCAAAAGTTGCCACTAAGAATTTCGTCCCTATCCAGACAGTACTCCACAGCAACACAAATCCGTTTACTAAACAAACGACCCCATTTTAATAGGAAAGCAATGATGTCGTCTTTAAAGCAAACTGTCCGGATGGTCACGAATAAAATAAAACAAATTATTCAAACATGCCAACAACAACATTTTAAATAATATCATTTTATCACACGGTCGTCTGCACCGTACTACAAACCGTGTGGATGTCATTTTTCGACAGACACGACACCGTTTTCCATTTACTAAATGTTGTCGTTTAGACAGAAAGACTGTGTGAAAGATTTTTAGAACGTCCAAACATTCCCGTCTCATTTATTTTTAACATGATAATGGTATTTCATTTCTTAATAACATATTAATAGTAATTAAAAAATTATTTTTAATAACATATGTAATTAATATTATTTTTTACTTAACATATCCAAACATAAATATTAAACCATAATAAAAAAAGAATGTAAAACCATCATAAAGTGAAATCAAAATAAATATTCAAATGCAAACTATACTAAAATGTCAAAAATAAATAACCAGTATGACTATAAATATACATAACAGTGAAAATATGACATAAAAATCATAAAACATGATCATGCTCCAGACCGGGCTCAGTGGATTCGTCTCTTGGGTTCTCGCTCATCTTCCCCATCTGATCCACAATAGCGTCCAACCTCCTTGACATAACACGTTGTAGTTCCACTAATCTTCGCTTCAGCTCGAAGGCTCATGAAGATGTACAATGGCAAATCCACAATACCTCCTCTAGCCATGTACAGCATCAGCTCGCCTCTAGCAATGGGGCACTCTGTCATGTGTTTTCTCGGCTCGATGTGAGCATGAACTTCTATTTTAGGAAGGGTTCAACGACCACCACGTCCTGGCCCATCAATGTACGGAATAAGTCTTTCGTAGATGGCTTGTTCTCCATCTCCACTGCAGCGAATGCTCCAATGGGCCTCTGCATCCCCAAAAATCCAGCCAGGATGTCAGTTGACACCAGAAATGTCACCTCGCATACAGTGATGCTCCATACTTGTGCATCAATGTCCACAACGTCCAATAGGGCTGCATAAAACTCCCGGACCAAATCTATAGATGCCATGCCTTCTCTCTTCAAATACCTGATCTAGCCCTTATCGTCCAAAACATCGCCAATACTCCGCCTTGATACCTCGGCTCCTCAAAGTTAGCCACATAAACCTTACGCTCCACGGTGGCTAATCGACTCAGGAACTCAGCTCGTTGCTGGGGAAGCCGCTTCTCTCGCTTCATGCGATCCTCTAACTCTGAGGATCCTCCTGTGCAGAGCTCTCAGCAAATTAGGTAGATGACGAACGGTAGCGTTTAGACATTTTTGAATCTATAAAAAACAAAAAAAATGTCGGGGATGTACCCTCCGCACGGCTTGACATATCGTCCGCACAAAATCTAAATATTATTCGGACGTCTCATTTAATGTCCGAACGTTAAGTAAAATGACTAAGTTTTATTGAATAAATGTGCAAACACTATCTTAACCGTTTGCAACAAAAATAATCATTAAAATCATTCTAATATGTTTGTACATATCCTACATAAAATGAAAACGTATATCTGAAACATGTCCCAATGCTCAAACAACCTTGTTTGCAAGGATAAAGAAACGACATAGTTTTATAAAAGTTTGGTTTGCATGCTAATAGCACCAACCGCAACAAAAATTCTCCAAAGAAAAAACTTTTTAACATATATGTATAGATCATCAACAAAACGACAACATATCAGGGACAAACATCTGCACGCAATGACATACGTACGCACGCCTAGTAAAAAGACATTGTTTATCGAACAAAAGTGCGCACGCTAGAATAAGTGTCCACAGTAAAAATGCTCCTAAAAAAACAAATTTTTAACATGTGTATATAACCTAGACAAGACGACAGCGTATAACAGCTTAACGTCCACACGTGACAACATCCCGTCAGAACGTCAGGTTAAAAAATGACGTAGTTTGATAAACATAAAGATAAGTAATTATCTTAAACTAAACGACGGTGTATAATGTACAACATCGTCCGCACATGTCATAAAACATTCACACAGTTAAATTAAAACAAGGACGTTCTCTAATATACTACAGAAAATTTACAAGTATCTGTCGGGACGACTTCAACCCATCCAGACATGTCGTAGGGAAGAAGATAGAGTTGACTCAGCCATGGCCGGTCTCTCTCTGTGACACCCCGACTTTTAGGTTTCTTTCAATGTTAATTTTTACTTTTGACTCTTTAAGTTTTGCACTACCCTAAATTATTGAGAAAAGACATGTATGGTTGACTTGATTTAAAACTATATATAAGGTGAAATTTTCCTCTAGTATTTTTCATGCATCTTTAGTTATAATTTAAATGTTATATTGTTTGCAAGTTTTAATAGTGTTAAATTTCATTATTGGGGTTAATTATGCTAGTCATTTTTAATTATTCAAGTATATCCACCTAAATTGCAATATTTAGAAGAATTTGAGCTAGGAGCTTTGATCTTTGAAAGTGTATGTTTGCTTGAAATAAAAAGTGGAAGGGAGTCAAACGTTAACTATATGAAGTGGCAAAAAAAAAAGGGGGGAAAGAGAGAGGCTGCCGCATATTCCACCAATGGTGGCAGGCATTGCAAACAAAGTTGGGGGCATGAAGGTCTTTTCCTCCCCCAATACTTGTTTCACGCCATCTTCCCCCCCTTTCGCATTTTTTCCTTTCGTTTTCCCCTGTTACTCACGCACTTACAAACGCAAAACAAAAGAAAGAAGAAGAAGGTCGAGAAAAGAAGAAGAGAGAAAAAAGAAGAAGAAGGCCGAGAAGAAGAAGAAGGGAGAAGGAAAGAAGAAGAAGGCCGAGAAGAAGAAGAAGAGAGAAGAGAAGAAAAGGAAAGCCGAGAAGAAGGAGAAGAAAGAAGAGAAGAAGAAAAAGAAAGAGAGAATTGCCGTGTAAGTGAGAGGAGAGTTCAGCTGCAGTAGGGAGAACTAAGAGAAGCCAATGTAAGGGTGTTGCTCTTTTACACAAAATTTTTAGGAAGAAACCGTAAATCTCATTGGGTGTTGTTTGGGTTTTGCTATTATCTCTTCTTCGGCATGCATGTTGGAATAGATGAAAATCTTGGAGTCTAGGAAGGCATGCACGGTCAGATCTTGAGTTAAGATTTCAAGGGCAACATTGATGCACCATAAGTGTATGATGGAAAGCCTAGAAGAGGAGATAATGCATTGGCAAAGAAATCTTAAATCTGTTTTGCACATGCATGGCCGGATATGTAATAGTTGTGGCTTTGGGTGTTGTCCTTTGATATCTAAATGAGTTGAAGTTTAAATGAGCTTTAGAAATGAGTGATGTTGCTGGGAAGATATATGAACCAAGGGCATGCACGGGTAGGATAAGAGTAGGGTTGAAAACAGAAACTTACTAATGTTAGGATCTTGAGAGAAAAAGCCGGATCTATTGGTTTGTAGTGTTGCACGTATGCTTTCAACTTCTGTGTTAAGTTCTAAATTAATTTGCTAAGTTGCTGGAAAACAAAACTGAGGTTTTAAATCTAGAATAATGGGTGAAGTTGCTGCATGAAGAAGGTTATGATAAAAATGAAGAAAACTTGCAGGAAAAAAAGGGGGTATGTTCTGTGCTACTTGCTGCAGATTTCGGGTACACTATTTTTGGAAGGGCAGATTTGCTCCTCTGCTTTCATAGATGTCCCTGTTATTTTCAGCACCTCCTTATGGGTTTAAAGAGGTTCTTGAATGTTGGTTATGATGCTTGAAGAGACCATAGTTTGCTGCTGATTAATGAGTGTAATTGGTTGAAAAGGAAACTTCTTTGTTGTTGCTGTTGCATCTATAGAGGTTAGACCCATTCTATTATGAGCTATTTTTGTTGTTAGAGAACCCGTAGCATTGATAAGCTTGGCCTATAATGTTGGAGATCATTGAGAATTATAGAGTAGACTTGTTAAACTAGTTGCTGAAATTAGTTTTTGCAGATCACAAAGCTCGGATTAGAACTAACCTTGATGCAATGTTTTATCCTTTGATCTTAGGAGAGAGCATAGGCCTATGAAATTAAAAGATTTTGAGCCGTACTTCGGGTGATTCTGATAAATATTGAGTGAGTTATGGGTTTTTAAAGGTCCAGACGTCAAGCTGCCAGCAGCCTTGCACGTCCAGAATTTTTGCTCATTCCAGGTACCTTTTAAGTGATCAGTTTAAATCCAATTTTTATGGGTCTGGTCTTGAAATTTAAGTTTATGAAAGAGACATATTTTAAGATAAATTTCGTGAGATTTAGAGGTGTATTGAATAAGTTGTGGTGTTTTGAAAGTGGAAGGCTGAGCTGGAGGCAGCAGCAGTGTTGCTCTAGGATTTTCATCTTCTATGAAGTGTTTTTGAAAATGTAAAGTAGTTCCGATTTTTATGATTTTTATCTTCAAGTTTGAGCTATGAAATCAGAGAAGTTTGAAAGTAATTTCATGTAATTTGGAGCCATGTTTTTTAAGTTATGAAATTTTGAAGCTGGAGACGTCGAAGCTGCCAGCTTGGACGCCCCAGCAACTTGCATTTTCAGGTAAATCTTTCGAGTGGCAAACAAGCTCCAAATTACCTAAAATTTTAATATGTTATAACATTGAGTGTAAGGATCAGTTTGGCATTCAAGTCTAATGGTTTCAGTAACCTTAAGATAAAGTTTTACATTGTAGGATCACTGCTGGTTTAGTAAAGAAACATGTGTAATTTAGTATGATGTGCTAATTTTTAATTGAATGATTATTTTCTGCATCAATTAAATCTCTAAATTATTTAAGTGACGACATTAGTATGACTCATTTGTAGGCAAGGCACCACCATAAGCTCGAGTGGATAAAGGTAAGTGGAAAAATTATTTTTCCAAAAACTAGAATGATACATAGCATGATTATTTGTCATCAAGCACGTCATGAGCATTTGCATTAATTTTCTCAAGAGGAAGAAAGGGAAATTTTATGCAAATGAGAATGAGATTTTATGCTATGTTAGGATATGTTATGGGCTAAATAGATGGTCGGTACCATACCCAAGTAAAATAGGTGCATCCACTCCGAAGGACGAATGCGAGAAGGATCCTCGAGGTATGTGCAACCACACTGAAGGACGAATGCGAGAAGGTGTGGACCTCTAAGGGTTGTGTCTAGCCATTAGGCCGGGGCCACATCAAGGCAAGCTCGACCAATGACATGTTCCAAGGGAAAGGGGAACAGTTCTGAAGGGAACGCACAACCTTGACTTCAGGGGTAAATGGAGCGATAGAAATAGCCCAAAATAAATATGAAATGACTTCTAAGCAAATTTGCATGTGCAAGAGTTGCATACATAAACATGCATTTATTTTGGCATATATATACCTGTCATTCATGATCATGTCATGCATATCCCTTACTGAGTCATTCGACTCACAGTATTTCAATTGTATCATTCCAGACGATGTTCCAGGTGAGGGAACTCATGAGGAGGATCTAGAACCTGAGGAGGGGGGCTGACGAGGGTGCCCTCCCCTAACTTGCAATTCCTGTAGATCCTAAGTTATTTTTGAAAGAGCTGACATGAACCTCCAATGTGTGGTGGTCATGGTCTGTTTAGCCTATGAGGCTTAAGGCTCTTAAGCAACTTATATTTTTAGGTCCATGATGTAACTATAATTGTTGTTTTAAGTTATTGCCTGAGGAGTAGATTCTAAACATCTCTCTATGTGTGTTATTTGGTATAGAAATTCATATTTTCTAAATTAGTAATAGGCAGGTTAATAAAAAAAATTCCGCTTCAAGATTTTAGCAAGTGCGTTGGAGCATTCGTGGTTGAGAATGCTCGCGGCTGTCATTAGCCTCGTCAGGCTTGCGCTTGGGGCGTGACACTCTCCCACCTCCAAAACTCCCCCAAATTGACACCAAACAGCACGAAATTATAGCCTAAACAATCCTACAACATAATGTAATTCATATCAATACAAATATGAGCCCATCAAACAATTGTGGTGGCTGGAAATCGTTCATGAAAATTTCTACGTAAATAACTTAAAAAACATGATTTTTATGCAAAAAAAACCAAGTAAAAGTATGAGAAACGTACCTGAATGTGAAGAACACAACAAAAATGAAAGATTGTTGGACGAAAAACGTCAACGTAGCTTGAGAAATGAGAGAAAAATAAAACAGTGTCCATAAAATGACGTTCAAATGGCTTCTGTTCAACTTTAAAATCGTCTACTTGGTTCGGACGAGCCATTGATGGTGGTTTGAATGTTACTATTTTCCACATGGACTAATTAGATTCCTCCAAATTAAATTCCAAATCATGAACGATTAGCAAAATCTTCTCAAAATGAAGGCGTCCGAAGGGGATAAGTTTGTGCGGATGGTCAAACGTCTGTAATCTGCAATGTGATCGTGCAGACGTTCCCAGCTTTTCTCCACATCTTCTTAAACAGACAAGTGTCAATAATGCATGGACTGTCCATGATGTTCGGACGTCTATGTCAGATCATGCGGACGTTGACGTAGAATTTCTAACGATTTGACCTGCATCACTTATGGGTAACAACGAGGTTTTGTCACCAAACATATGTGCGCATGTCTTCGCTTACCGTGAGAAGTGCTTGCAATTGCTGGCGAATGTTTTTAGGGACGTCCGAACGGTTTTGTTTTATTCCTGGCACAATTTGGGTAACAAAATTTTTATTTTGACATAGGAAAGCATGATTCGGTGACAAAATTTGTTTTGACACCCGAAAATTTGACACTTAAGGTTAATTTTCTTATAGTGTCGAAAGGAAAACTCCAATATGGGGTTGCCATAATTGGTGCTGACACCAACTCTTGCTTTAACCTATTAAAAGCATTCAAACAATCCTTATTAAAATTAAACACAACATCTTTATTTAACAGATTACAAAGAGGTTTAGAAATTTTAGAATAATCCTTAATAAAACGCCGGTAAAATCCCACATGACCAAGGTAACTTCTAACTCCCCAATGAGAATGCAAAATGTCATATATTTTTTTCCCTTAAGTCATATTTTCTCCCTTAATGTTTAGTCTTTTAAGAACATCCGATACTCAAAGCATTAATTGAACAATTAAAAGGAAATTAAATCTCATAGTTTTATTGATTCTGAGGCTTCCATATCTCTTCGGTGAATTATAAAAGTTTAGCCATACAGCGCCATGATGAAAACTCGAAGGAGAAGTTAGAGAAGAGGGCAAAGAGAGGCGGCTTAGAAGTCTAATGTTTTCCTCTCTCCCATTTACACATTCATTGTCCTAATTAGAAGACTACAAAATCTCCTAAAAATATTCTAAATATTATCCTCAAATAAAAATATTCAAATCTAACTAAAATTAAGGAAAATATTAAAAATAAAATAAATTCCTAATATAACTATAAAAGTGGTGTTTTCAGCAGGTTAATTTGGAATGTTCCAGAACGTCAACACTACAAGTGCCATAAATTCAAGTCCAATTTCGTCCTTCATGCAGCCCGTATCTCTCAAAACTCAAAACATTAAAGTTGTAGATATTTTTCTTGGTGTTCCATAACATCTTAAATAACCTCAATCGGATCTTGGATGATAGAGTTATGCCCAGATTATGAAGCGATGTTGAAACAGTCCAAAATCGCCCAGTTAACTTCCTTTTGCACTTAACGCCTCCATTTGCATCCTAAATCAAAGTATAAGAATAATGAGTACATTTAGGCACCAAAAAAGTATAAAAGACTAAATATTTAGGGAGAAAAATATGACATTTTGCATTCTCATTCTCAAAATATACATCAATTTGTCCAATTGATCATCTGACAAAGAAGCACTCACAATTACAAGCAATGTATTATTCTCACCTAAAAAGGCATACCTGAGATGTGAGGGTAAATGTTTCAACTTCAAAACTGGTGCTTGCATGTTAGGAAGAGGAGGGAGTGACTTACCTTTGTCTAGATCCTCAAAATGAATACCTCTATGCTTCGGTTTAGGACATGTAGTCTCTAATGCATAGGCCACTTCTGAAACCTCCAAATTACCATCTTTACTTGTCCCTACACTCACTAAACAAGTCTCAAGAGGTTCTTTAGTATTTTCAGCCCCAAAAACCTCTCTAGTCGACTCATCTATAACATTAACTCGAAAAATATGGTCAGGAAAAGAAGGATATTTAGCAACTTCAAATAAATTAAACTCTACCTCTTTTTCAAAAACTTTCAAATTCAGCCTACCATTCATAACATCTATGACAACTCTAGCTAGGGCTAGAAAGGGTTGGCCTAAAATGATAGGGGTCTCAGTGTCTTCTTCCATTTCCAACACAATAAAATCAACTGGAATGATAAACTTATTTACCTTGATCAATACATTCTCAAGAACACCTAGAGGATATTTTACTGATCGGTCAGCTAGCTACAAAGAGATGGTAGTAGGCTTCAACTCCTTTAATCCAAATTTCCAAGACATAGATAAAGGCATTAGTGAAACACTAGCACCCAAATCACATAAAGCTTTAGAAAAATTAACACCTCCTATAGTATAAGGGATAAAAAAAACTGTGAGACTAGGTTTCCTTCAATGTCAATTTTTTTTTAACTTTTTGACTCTTTAAGTTTTTGCACTACCCTGAATTATTGAGAAAAGACATGTATGGTTGACTTGATTTAAAATTATGTCTAAGGTGAGATTTTCCTTTAGCACTTTTTCTTGCATTCTTATTAATAATTTACATGTTATATTTGTTTGCAAATTTTTAATAGTGTTAAATTGCATCATAGGTGTCTATTAAAAAAAATAAAAATAAAATAAATGAATAAAAGTGAAGGAAAGAGACATATAGTGGGAGGCACACGTGACCAGGAAAAAAAAAACAGCCACATGTTTCACCAATGGTGGATGGCGTTACTAACAAAGTTGGGGGTAGGATGGCCTTTTCCTCCCCAACACTTTGTTTCACGCCATCTTTCCCCCCCTCCCCATTTTCCTTTTCGGTTTCCCTTTTCACTCACACACTCATGCACTCACGCACACAAACAAGAGAAGAGAAGAAGAAAGCTGAGAGAAAAAAGAAGAAAGAAGAGAAGAAGAAGAAAGCCGAGAAGAAAAAAAAAAGAAGAAAGAAGAGAAGAAGAAGAAAATAAAGAAGAAAGAAGAGAAGAAGAAGAAAAAAAGAAAGAAAGAAAGAGAGAATTGCCGTGTAAGTGAAAGGAGGGTTCAGCTGCAGTAGGGATAACTAAGAGAAGCCAAGGTAAGGGGAAGCTAACATTTGGATTCAAAATTTTATAGGAACTGTGAGTTTTGTGTGGGTAATTGTTAGACTTAGTTTCTGTTGCTATCCTTTGTTTTTCTTTGCTTGCATGTCAGATTTGAGTATCAATGAGTTGGAAATGAAAGGTATTTAGACATGCAAACTGTTCTAGAGATGTGAATGAAGGAGAAAAATTCTGTTCTAAGTTAGTTGGTCATAGATGGAAGCTTATGACAGAATGTAAATATGGAGAAATTCTAGTTTTGGTACAGAATAGTTATTTTACATTCCTATTACTGTGATGTTCGGCTTTGACAGAGAGTGACCGAGCTTTGCATGTGGTGTTTTCTTGGCTTTACGTATTAGATTCACCTCTAAGCTGAAATGCATGTTAGTTTTATTAGAGAATCAAGTCTCAAGTGATGAACTTTCAAGAACTAATGGACATGCATGGAGGGATTTGAGGTTTAGCTTCAATTAAAGGGGTTTTGGAATATGTTGGGTGGAAAGGAATTGTGTTAAAGCGCAGAACATTAAATTGGATGAGGTGTCTGCAAGTTGGTTGGGTTATGTGAAGCATGAGATAAATGCAATTTAAAAGGAAAGTAGTTGCTGCATGTAGGTGACATAACTAACGTAGAACAAGTTGCAGAAGCCTTAGGTGCGTTACAACAATTGTCTATCTTCAGTCTTTAAGTTCTAGGGCCGAATATATATATAGGTGACTCTTTGGGAAATAATTTCAGATGAGTTATGGACTATTAATGTGGAAAAATGCTGTAGAAATCTTGTTTTACAAAATCCGAGTTTACTAGTTTGCGTTTCTGTACTTTCTAATGCTTTCAGCTACTCTGTTAAGTTATAATTTTGATGAATTGCTGGAAAATAAAACTGTAGTTCTACATTGTAAACCTTACTTGAATGAAGAAAAATGAGTGAAGTTGCGGCATGCATTTGGTTCTCAAGAATTGTTGCTGTTGCTGGACAAGAAAAGAGTTGAATTTGTGTCATTTTGTTTAAGTTTGTTCTTGAAAGCATGTAATGCTCTCTGTTTTGAGTGACTTATAAACCTTCATATGGAGAGCTGAAAGGTATACATAGAGATATCGGTATTGTTGCTGGAAATTAAATGGAAACATTGATAGAATGCAAGATGGAGTTAGTTTCTGCAGATAATAAAATAGTTATGGCAAGTGCAGAATTGTCATAGCAATGTGTTGCTGGAAAATAAGGTGAATTATTATGAAGAGCTAAAGTTGGATTTGTTGTTGTTAGAGAAACTATAGCATTTGATAAGCTTGATCTATGGTGTTGGAAATCATTAAGAATTATAAGATAGACTTCTTAAAATAGTTGATGGAATTTAGTTTCTGCAGAACACAAAGTTTGAATTAGGAGTAACCTTTGATGTGATTGTTCTTATTCCTTGATCTTGAGAGAATTTTATGTTATAGGCCTATGAAATATGAAGATTTAAACCATACTTCAGGATGATTCCGATAAAGATTGAGCAAGTTATGGATTTTTAAAGTTCAGACGTCAAGCTGTCACCAGCCTTGCACGTCCAGATTTCTTGCTCGTTCCAAATAATGTTTAAGTGATCCTTTTAAGTCGATTTTCATGGTCTGGTCTTGAATTTTAATTTTATCAAAGAGGAACATTTTAAGATAAATTTCGTGTGATTTAGAGGTGTATTGAATAAGTTATGGTGTTTTGAAAGTGGAAGGTCGAGCTGGAGGCAGCAGCAGTGTTTGCTCTAGGATTTTTATCTGTTATGAAGTGTTTTTGAAAATGTAAATTAGTTCCGATTTTTATGAGTCTTATCTTCAAATTTAAGTTTATGAAAGCAGAAAGTTTAAAAGTAATTTCATGTAATTTGGAGCTATGTTTTTGAAGTTATGAATTTTTGAAGCTGGAGACGTCGAAGCTGTCCTGCTTGGACGCCCTCAGCAACTTGCATTTCGAATAAATCTTTTGAGTGGCAAATAGCTCTAAATTACCTGAAACTTTAATATGTTATAACATCTAGAGTAAGGATCATTTTGGCATCCAAGTTTAATGGGTTCAGCAACATTAAGATAAAGTTTTACATTGTAGAACCACTACTAGTTAGTAAAGAAAAATGTGTGATTTAATATGATATGTTTATTTTGAAATAAATGATTATTTGCTGCATCAAGTAAATTCTCAATCATTTAAGTGACGACATTAGTATGACTCATTTGTAGGCAAGGCACCACCATAAGCTCGAGTGGATAAAGGTAAGTGGAAAAATTATTTTTCGAAAACTGGAATGATACACAGCATGAATATTTGTCATCGAGCACGTCATGAGCATTTGCATTAATTTTCTCAAAAGGAAGAAAAGAAATTTTATGCAAATGAAAATGAGATTTTATGCTATGTTAGGATATGTTATGGGGCTAAATAAGATGGTCGGTACCATACCTAAGTATGATAGGTGCATCCATTCCGAAGGACGAATGAGAGAAGGATGGGTAGTCCTCGAGGTATGTGCAACCACATTGAAGGACGAATGCGAGAAGGTGTGGACCTCTAAGGGTCGTGTCTAGCCATTAGGCCTGGGGCCACATCAAGGTTAGCTCGACCAAATGACATGTTCCCAAGGGAAAGGGGAACAGTTCCGAAGGGAACGCACAACCCTGACTTCAGGGGTAAATGGAGCGAGAGAAGCAGCCCAAATAAGGACGAAAGAACTTTTAAGCAAATTTGCATGTACAAGAGTCGCATACATAAACATGCATTTATTTTTGGCATATATATACCTGTCATTCATGATCATGTCATGCATATCCCTTACTGAGTCATTCGACTCACAGTATTTTCAATTGTATCATTCCAGATGATGTTCCAGGTGAGGGAACTCATGAGGATCTGGAACCTGAGGAGGGGGCTGACGAGGGTGCCCTCCCCTAATTTGCAATTCATGTAGATCCTAAGTTTTTTTTTTTAAAAAAAAAGCTGATATGAACCTCCATTATGATGTGGTTGTGGTCTGTTCAGGCTACGAGACTTAAGACTCTTAAGCAACTTATATTTTGGACCATGATGTAATTATAACTTATTGCTTTAAGTTATTGCCTGAAGATTAGATTTAAATGTTTCTCTATGCGTGTTATTTGATATAGTTATACGTTTTTATTTCGCGTATACTTATTTACATATTCGTACACTTCAGTAGAACGTTTGAGGGTCTGCATGTCAGCTTGCGTATTAGGAGATAATTTTTAGTAATTCATATTCTAAATTAGTCATAGTTGATGTTTTTAAAAAAAAAAAAAAAAAATTCTGCTGCAAGATTTTAGTTAAGTGCGTTGAAGTGTTTGTTGTTGAGAGTGGTCGCGGCTGTCATTGGCCTTGTCAAGCTAGCATTTGAGGCGTGGAAAAACTTCCTAGATCTCTTAGCTTTGGTGGAAGCTTATTTTGAATAATAACACTGCATTCCTCCATCAAGGTTATTGTCTCGAAATCCTCCAATTTTCTCTTATTGGACATTATCTCCTTTAGAAACTTTGTATAGGCAGAAATCTATGCTAAGGCCTCTGCAGAAGGAATATTAATGTGAAGCTGCCTAAACACTTCAAAAAATTTCTCAAATTGTTGATTAATTTTATTCTGCTTAAGCCTTTGTGGAAATGAAATGGAGGGATATAAGATTCGACTGGTGGTAGTGTGGATGATGTCTTGGCTAGGTCCTCAACTTCTTCACAGACCTTCCTTGCTCAACTCTTCATGGTCTATTTCATCATAAACTACAGTCTCACCGCTTACCTGACTAAGTTGCTTACCACTTCTCAAGATGACCGCCTTGCTATGCTCTTTCAAATTAACCTCTATCTTACTAGGAAAATTGTCATGTCCACGAGAATTAATGGAATTTGCTAATTGTGCCAATTGCACTTCTGCATTTTTGTTAGAACTCTCCAACTAGTCAACTTTTGCTTCCATTCTCTCAAATCTCTCTGAACTGGCATTGACTAACTTCTCAATAACTATCTCCCAAGGCTACTTACTTTTTGGTTGGGATGGTCTTGGCTGGAAACCAGGAGGATGGAAAGGTCTTGAATTGCTACTTTGGTTACTTTCCATGAAAAGTTGGGATGATTCCTCTAGCTTGGGTTGTATGTGTTAGAATAAAGGTTGTTTTGTTGCTGCTGCCTATTAAAATTAGACACAAATTTAGCATGCTCTACTTGCATACAATCATAACTCATGTGAGCTCCCCCATAGCAATTACAATTTAATATAGGACTAGAAATAGAATTCACATTACCAAGCTTACCAACATTTTTACGAGATAATCAACCCTAGCGTTCAACATGTTTACGGCATCTACATCATACATACATGGAACTTTTTTAGGCATATCTCTTTCATTAGACCACTGATAATTATTAGAGGCCATTCTTCTAACAACTGATATGCCTCTTTGGTTGACTTTCTCATTAATGTACCTCCTGCAACTACATCTATGGTAATATTGACTGAATGTGTTAATCCATTGTAGAAAGTCTGTACAATTAGTTAATCAGGAAGACCATGATGGGGACATTTCCTTTGTAAATCTTGAAACCTCTCCCAGGCTTCATACAAAGATTCACCATCAAATTGAACAAAAATGGTAATATCCTTTCTAAGTTTGGCATTGTTACCTAGAGGAAAATACTTTCTCAGAAGAGCTTGTGACAAGGCATTCCAGGTGGTGAAAGAGTTAGGAGCTTTGAAATTCCACCAGGCCTTAGCTTTATCCTTTAGAGAAAATGGAAAAAGTCAAAGCTGAATAGTATCACCACTAACTCCATTCATCTTAATTGTATCACAAATCTCCAAGAAATTAGCAAGGTGTGCATGTGGGTCCTCAGAAGGACTTCCACCAAACTGCTCCTGCTGCACTATCTGGATTAGACCAGGCTTAATCTCAAAGTTATTAGCATTGATTGTAGGTCTCACAATGTTGGGTTGAGTTCCATTGACATTCGGCACAACATAATCGTGTAAAGCCTTTTGATTCTAGTCGTCTGCCATGACTACTGCTTGTTCTTGCTCTAGCACTAGTTTTTATTTTCTCTTAGTGCACCTAGAGTTCTTTCAATTTCTAGATCAAAATGCTTAATTAGATCCCAGTTACATGGCAAACATAAATACAGCCTAAATTATTTGTATTAATATTGAAAAAACTCCTCCCCCGTCAATGGTGCCAAAAACTTGATAGTCCCTACCACAAGTGCATGAGTCGTGACAAGTAAAATAGGGCAAAAAGAGTATCGTTTCCACAAGGAAGAGATTCAAGTACTAATTTATAAAATTTCTATATTATTTAGACGATCCCAAATTGGTGTGAATAACTGCAAATTCTTAACCTGAAAAATCAAATACTACTATCCCAAGTTCACTACCTTTCCACAACAACACCCTTAACTTTTTATTTATGCACTGAATAGTGTCTTTACGTAGCACAAATATTGATGACCAATAAGATTGAATAGCAAATAAAATAGACTGCATCAGCTATAGCCGACCTGCATAAGAGAGAAATTGGTTATTCCAACTCTTCGCACATGCCACAATTCTGTCACAAAGAATCTTTCAATCTATGCTCCTAAGCCTGGTAGAAATTAGGGGCACTCCAAGGTACCGGATGGGGAGCTCTCCTAGTAGAAACCCTAAGGTAGAACAAATCTGCTTCTTCATAGCATTATTTACCCCCACAAAAGAATATTTGGCTCTTCCCCTGATTTTAGAACCAAACCAAACATAGCACCAAAATGGTTGTGCCAGTCATTGATTGAGGAAACAGACCCAATATTATCTTTGGAGAAAATAAGTAAATCAACAAAGCATAGGTAGGATAGACGAGTCTTTTTGCACCTCCAGTGGAACCCAAAAGCAGGATTAGTAGCTACCTTCATCATAGACCCTGAAAAAATCTCCATAACCAATACAAATAGATAAGGAGACATCGGATAGCCATGGCGAAGATCCCCTTTCCCCCGGAAAAAACCCACACAAGGCACCATTAATTTTTATGGAGAACTGGACCTTTGACATGAATTATTCTATCCAATGGATAAACCGAGGAGGAAATCCATAAACATCCAGTGCTGTAAATAAAAAATCCAACGAACATGATTGTATGCCTTCATAAGGTCTACCTTAATTCCACATCGAGGAGTACCGGAATTTCTGCGATAGTTTCTGAAGTCCTCTTGTGGCAGAAAAATATTATTTCAATGCGACGCTCTGCAATGAATGTCGTTTGGTTCTCACCAACCAAGCTTTCTTAAAAAAATAGGAGTTAAAACCACCTGGGCGCCTTATCTTCATTAATAGCAAACATTGCCTCTTTAACTTCTTCCTCGGTCACGTCATACTGCAAAGTTACCTTTTGTTGGCGGGTTAGCTGCATGCCTCCTCCACAAAGCTTCTATCAATCAGTTGCTAGCCTACAGGTTTGCTCCATAAAGTCGAATAGAAATTAACCACAGTGTTCTGAATCTGCTAGGTTCTGTCACACTCGTCCCATCATCCAAAGAAACAGATCCGATTTTGCTCTTGCTCTGGAACTTTTTAACAGCGTGGAAGAAGAATGTGGAGTTTTGATCTCCCAAATTCAGCCAGTTGGTTCTTGATTTCGGGCGAAGGAAGGATTCTTCATCTCTCCTTAACCAGATGTACTCCTTTGACACACTGGTCTCCTTTTGCATTAACTCTTCAGATACTGACCATTGCAAATCATTTTGAATCTCCTCCAAAGCATACTTGGCCTCCTGAACACCAGTAGATATATTTGCGAAATGCGACCATTCAACTTTTTGAGCTCCTGCTTTAGCAACTTCATCTTTAAATAAAGCTGGAACATCGGTGTGCCTCGAATTTCTTCTTGCCAAACCTCTTTCACACTACAAGAACTTTGACCTTACGTGTCAAGTTCTTGGGTGTCAAAATATTTTTTGACACCAAACAACGCTTTCCCTGGCAAAAAAATTAACATTGTCACGACAGGTGTTTGAGGAGGTTAAATAATGTCTGCACGATATAAAAAACCATTCCCAATGTCACAAATCTGTGACAAAACAATTTCATCAAAAAAGATTACAAGAGCATCCCCACAGGTAAAACACCATCTGAATTGTATTTGGGTGACAAATTACCTTGTCACCCATCTGTGACAAAACCTAAATCGTCACAAAATCTTAAAAAACGTCCAAGTGTATCTGCAATAATCGTCCAAACGATAGTGTTAGATGACATGCATAACAGTTGTGCATGTTCAGACACCAATGAAATGTGCACACGCATTTTTGGTGACGAAAGGCCATTGTCACCCTTCTGTGCTGCATCCTAAATTGTCAGTAAAACCGTTCAGATGTCCCTGTGAGGGTCGTCCACAAAGTCTGCACAATCCTCACATGATGGACACGTGTGTACTACCTCCAACCATCATGCGAAACAATTGTTAACATCCACACGTCATATTACTGTCCAGACACACGTGCTAGTTTTCAAAACGAATGTAAGACCTCCATGTTGCATGGTGTAGCGCAGATAACGTCCACACGACCTTACACCATCTGAATAATGTGTGATTTCAAGAGATTTTTGCAACAGTTCGAGTCATGGCATTTAATACACATCCCATCGGCGTTTGCACACATACCATAGGTATGCAGACGGTGTTTACAGTTTTTAAATTTGAAGAAAAACCATCAGAACTCATTTTTCATACACACTGCACCCGATTTCTCTCCGTTTCTCTCAAAGATTTGACGTTTTACCTCACGAATTCTCCATTTTACGTCCTATTTCCTCGAGTACGTCTTATTAAGGCTTGTTTCATACATTTTTATTTAAAATTTTTGGTGAAAAATGTTGTTTCTATATGTTATTTAGGTAGAAATTTTGAAATCAAGTTTGAGGCCATGAAATCTTGTTTAACATATATTTTTTGCATCTCAAACACACCACTACACCATCATGCGTTGTTTTACCTAATGATGTCAGTGATACCTCAGTTCCACCGTATAGAATCTAAGTATCCTTACCAGCATTTGACGAACTTTGAGTTGGCTTGCACTACTTTTATTACTAGAGCTGGCACTGATGAGTTTATTAGACTTCGTTTATTTCCTTTCTCTTTAAAGGATAAATCAAAGATTTGGTTTAGTTCTTTGAGGCCCAATTCTATCTCTAATTTGCATGATATGCAACGTGTGTTCTTACATAAATTTTTTCCTTTTCAAAGAACTCAATTTTTGCAAGAGCAAATAAGTCAATTTATGCAAAGAGGTGATGAGATCTTTAACGCTTGTTGGGAAAGGTTTAAGATCTGATAAACATTTGTCCACATCATGGGTTTGAGTCTCGGAGATTGGTCAACTATTTTTATACTGCACTTACTTCTGAATGATATGCAACGTGTGTTCTTACATAAATTTTGTCCTTTTCAAAGAACTCAATTTTTGCAAGAGCAAATAAGTCAATTTATGCAAAGAGGTGATGTGATCTTTAACGCTTGTTGGGAAAGGTTTAAGATCTGAAAAAATTTGTCCACATCATGGGTTTGAGTCTCGGAGGTTGGTCAACTATTTTTATACTGCACTTTCTTATGAATGCAAGCAGTTTGTTCAAACTAGGTGCGATGAGGAATTCTTTAGCAAGGAACTAGATCAAGCACTCACATTTTTTGATTACCTTCTAAAAATACCCAACAATAGAAAACACGATCTGACTGAGCACCATTTCACAGAGCAATTGATGGTGTGGGTAAATATGAAAACAAAGAGGATACTAATGTCCAAGCTCATATTGCTGCTTTGACTAGGAAGTTAGAGGTTATGGAATTAAAGAATATGAAGGCCACGAAAGCAGTGGAGGTGTGTTCTCTATGCGCCGATTAGAGCCATAAGTCCCAAGATTGTCCAATTATGCCAGTATTATAGGAGAGTGGGTCTGATCAGATGCAATCAGCAAATTAGGTTAACAGAGCACCAAATCAGTGTTTCTCCCACAATTTTAATCCGAGATGGAAGAATCATCTGAATTTTTCATGGAGGAATGACCACTCTGGTAAATCTTCTTCGCATCTTCAGCAGCCTTCCCAGTCCTATGCACCACCTTCTCAGGAGAAATCTCATCAAACAGCTCCTCAGCACCAGTATCAGCCACATTAGACTTCTTAGCATTATTCTTTAGCAGGACCTGCAAGATTCCAGTCTCATGTAGCTGCTCAAAATTTTCAGTCTCTAGCGTATATTCCACCAAAGTCTCTCAACGATAGTATGGCACAGATGGCCAATACACTTCGACAATTCTTGCAAATTTAGGCCACAACTAACAGTCATAACACTCAGGCCATAAATGAATTACAGGGCATCATTAATAAGATGACCACGGCATTGAGCACCCTAGAGAAAGGAAAATTTCCAGCACAGTCTCATCCTAATCCTCAAGTATACTTGCAACAACAGCAACAAATACATAATGTCTCAAGAGATTCTCTTGAGACAGCGAAAGCCGTTTTTACTTTGAGAAGTGGAAAGGAAGTTCTCCAACCTGAGATGTCCATCGACAGACAAACAGTTGTCCCAACACCTGAAGTTACAACTGAGACTGATGAAGCCAAAGAAAATCCAGAGGAAGTGAGCTCAGAATTGAAGAAGCTAGTCAGTGCAGAGGCTAAAACTAGTAATTAGGAGTACCCACCTGCAGTTCCTTATCCTCAGAGATTGGTAGCTGGCCAAAAGAACAAATATCACATTGAGATTCAAGAAATCTTAAAGCAAGTGAAGATTAATATTTTGATTTTGGATGCCATACAACAAGTTCTTTCGTATGCAAAATTTCTAAAGGATTTGTGCACGGAGCAAGTCAGCGTATTGATAATGAGTGAGACACCTAAGAAGTTTAGAGATCCCTGCTCTCCTACTATTTTCATTATGATTGGTGAATCATGCATTGGGAGAGCTCCACTTGATTTGGGGAGTAGTGTGAATTTGCTACCATTCTCAATTTATGAGCATTTGGGGTTGGGTGAGCTAACAAAGACCCCCATCATGCTACAGTTGGCTGACAGATCAATAAAGGGGCCACCAGATATTATTGAAGATGTGTTGGTTCAGGAGGACAAATTTTACTATTAGTGGACTTTATAGTTCTGGATATACAGCAGCCAGTTTCCACTATTTACTAGGCACCTTTCATTCATGGATGTCTGTTCCTTGCTACCTCCAATGCATTGATCAATTGTCAAAGTGGAGTACTAAAACTCACATTCGAGAATATGGTATTGGAGATGAATGTGTTCAATGCCATTCATCTCCAATACCTGCAAGATGCTGAGTGGATGTGACGACTCAGAGGTACATGCAATTGATATGATAGACGACTTTGATATTTCAGAGTTGTTATCAGTACTTAATTTTGAGAGTGCATTTGAGGATGACTCTCCCAAGCAATTTGAGGCTTTTGATGAGGCAATTCCTTCATCTAGAAAGTTGATAGAATTAGAGGGGCAGTTCACAGAGACAGATGGTTTCCCTGAGTTATTAGACGCGAGTTACATCAGTAGTTAGCATAAGCCAGTCTTTGAAACACTTGACTTACCAAAAGTCATGAAGTCATCGAAAGAAGAAATCCCTACAGTAGAGTAAAGCCACTACCAGAGGACTTGAAGTACATTTTTATGGGCCCAACTGAGGGCACATTTACAGTGGTTATTTCTTCTAATCTTACTTCGAAGCAAGAAGCCGAATTATTGCAAGTGTTGAGAAAGCATCGGGGAGCGATAGTCTAGAACATTGCAGATATCAAGGCTATTAACCCTTCAATCTGTACCCTCAACATTTTTCTAAAGGGAGACGCGAGACCAGTTCGTGATGCACAATGGAGATTAAATCCCACCATGAAAGAGGTGGTGAAGAAAGAGGTGCTGAAATTGTTAGCTATGGGCATCATTTATCCTATCTCCAATAGTAAGCCCGACGCAGGTAGTTCATAAAAAATCTAGGTTAACTATCATTGAAAATGCTAGTGGAGAGTTGATCTCGTCTATAAAGGTAACAGGTTGGATAATGTGCATTGACTACCGTATGTTGAATTCGATTAGCCGAAAAGATAATTTCTCGTTACCTTTCCTGGATCAGATACTCGAGAAAGTGGCTGGTAATGCCTTTTATTGTTTTCTGGAAGGTTTTTATGGATACTATCAAATTGCCATAGAACCAGAGGATCGAGAGAAGACCACTTTCTGTTAGCCCAAGGTTGATCTTAAGCTAGCTAACTCGATTTTGATGATAACAAATGACAAAACGCTTTGGAGTATTTTTAGGATATGTGGTTGTCAATCACTATTCTATTAAGAGTACTCAATTGTATTTAATCATTATCCTTAATTCATTATGCCCTACATTTTATTTAAACACCATGGCTTGCACCTAAACTATGATATTTTTCATTGTAGGAGTTTTCATGTTAAATTGAAAAGATTGGATATAAAAAAAACACTGAAAAACTCCAACTACCAAAATGGTGTCGACTCATAGGAAGAAAAGTGTCAACAAATTGGAAAATGGTGTCGACACATGGTTGACATGGTGCCAACACATAGCACAGAAACTAGACTACCATTTCGATGGTGTCGACACATGGGAAGCAAAGTGTTGACACATGTGAAGATGATGTCGACACATGGTGAAGGAAGTGTGACATATGCCACAGGCACCTGCAAGCAAGTTCCAGACTCTATGAAGGTGTCGACATAGGCATATATGTGTCAACACATATTGCGGGAATGCTGCTTTTAAAAAAATGATGCTCAGCACATGAATCAAGACGATGTGGCACTTAGGCACCTCTCCAACATTATAAAAAGACCCTCTGGACCCCTCAAGACTGAAGACCTATAAAGGGAACCATATGGAGAGAGAAAAGAAGACTTTTGCACACTTTTTGTCCCCTTACATCATCTTTGCTGACCAAGCTTTCAAAAAGAGAGAAAAAATGTAAAAGACAATGCCTGCTTATTTTCCAAGAAGATTTGGTCTGCCATTGTTGTCATCATCATCAGATCTTGTCTTGTAGCCATTTATTGAGCTTTGTTTTGCTGATTTGGCTTTGAGAGCTATTGTTTATTCATTCATCTCATTAAACTTTGAGAAACCTTTGAGTGTGGGATACACTTGGGCCTACCCATGAGGATAGAAGAAATCTCATAGGCTTTGAGATTTGTGACGAGTTGAAGAGTGAGCTCGGGAAAACTCTTGTAAGGTTACTTAGCACCTGGAAGCTAAGTTGTAGACACTATTGGATTATAGTGGAGAAGCCCAAGGAAGGCAATAGCCTTGGGGGTGGACGTAGGCAAGTCTTGGCCGAACCACCTAAAAATAGCGGTGTTATCTCTCTTCCCTACTGTCGTACTTATTGCTTTCATTTATTGCTTCTTGGTCATTATCACTTTACTATTTACCGTTTATCTTTGGGGTTGTCATTAAACATATTCAGATCTATGTTTTATTTGCTAAACCAAAGAGATAATTTTCAGATCTGAGTTTTTATCTAAAGGGGGATAAATTTTTTATAAACCCAATTCACCCCCCCTCTTGGGTTGATTTTCGGACTCACAATTGGTATCAGAGCTGAGGTTTATTGTCTTTACTAATGAATACTCTTGTTTGTTCTTCTTCGTTTGAAGGTCAATCCACTAATTGGCCTCCTTTGTTCAATGGAACATGCTACAACTATTGGAAAGCAAGGATGAAAATCTACATTCAAGCCACGGACTATGATCTCTGAAAAATTATCATGAACGGCCCTAGACTTCCTAAGATGAAGCTGGCTTGGATAAATCTTAAGCAAACAGGAATGAAGCTAATCACAAG
This sequence comes from Morella rubra, assembly GCA_003952965.2. Taxonomy (NCBI): domain Eukaryota; kingdom Viridiplantae; phylum Streptophyta; class Magnoliopsida; order Fagales; family Myricaceae; genus Morella; species Morella rubra. The sequence goes on along the minus strand of RXIC02000095.1, from coordinate 51,218 downwards.
CTTGTGTCTTTAAATGCTAAAGCTATGAATGTTTTATATTGTGCTCTTGATGCTAATGAATTTAACTGTGTTTCTAGTTGTGAATCTGCTAAGGAAATATGGGAAAAAAATTTAGTTACTCATGAAGGTACTAATCAGGTTAAGGAGAACAAGATTAGTATGCTTGTGCATAGCTATGAATTGTTTAAAATGAGATATGATGAATCTATCTCCACCATGTTTACTCGCTTTACTGATATTATCAATGAATTGAAATCTCTTGGTAAAGTTATACTAATGTGAAATGGTGAGAAAAATTCTCAGGTGTCTTCCTAAGGCTTGGGAACCTAAAGTTACAGCTATTCAGGAAGCCAAGGATTTAACAAAATTATCTCTTGATGAACTCATGGGATCTCTCATGACCCACGAGATGAACCAAGTGAAGGTAGACGAGATTGATGGAAAAGGCAAAAGAGGAATTGCTTTGAAAGCCTTTTACTCTAGTAGTGAAGAATCTTCTGATGACGATGAGATGGCCTTGTTTACAAAGAAATTTAAGAAGTTCTTTAGAAAGAAGCAAGGTGACAAGAGGTACCCAAGGAAAAACAACTTCAAGGGTGATAGCAGTAAAAAGAATGAGACCATTTGCTTTTGATGTAAAAAGCCTGGTCATATTAAATTTGAATGCCCCAATGCTGAACCAAACAAGAAGTCAAGAGACTTCAAGGACAAGAAGAAAGCATTCTTAGCCACATGGGGAGAATCAGACGAAAGTGAAAGCGATAGTGAAGAAGAGGAAGTTGCAAACCTTTGTTTGATGGCAAAGGATAGCGAGGATGAGGTACAATCTTCACTTACTCAATGTTTTTCATTTGATGAATTGCAAGATGCTTTTGATGAACAATATATAGAACTGAAAAGAATTGTTTCAAAATATAGTTCTCTTAAAAAGAGTTTTGAAAATATTTCAAAAGAGAACGATACTTTGAAAAGTCAAGTGTTTACTCTTAGAGATGATCTTGCAAGAATCAAGGAAGAAAATGAAACACCTTTGCAAAACAAAACAAGTCTTTTAATTGTTGAAAGTGAAACTTTGAAATCGAAAGTTGAAACTCTTACAAATGATCTTGCAAGATTCACTCAAGGGAAGAAGAACCTTGATATTCTTCTTGGTTCACAAAGGTGTTGTTTCAACAAAAGTGGCATTGGTTATGATTCCTTTAATGATTAAAAATCTTATTCTTATATGATCAAGAAATCATCTGCTTCATATAGATTGTGCAACTTTTGTGGTAAATCTGGACATATCTCACATACTTGTCCAACTAGAAAGAAAGCTTCTAGTGGTATCAAATTTGTTTGGATTCCAAATGACAAGGTGAAGGAAAACGTTTCTAACACCAAAGGACCCAAAATGATTTGGGTACCAAAAATCAAGAAGTGATTCTTTTTTGCAGGAGTGCTTGAAGTAACCGAAGTCAAGGAATCATTGGGTTCTTGATAGTGGATGCTCCAAGCACATGACAGGGGATAAGAGTTGGTTCAAATCTCTTTGCCCAAAGAAAAAGGATCAGTTACTTTTGGTGATAATGGTAAAGGAAGGATTCTTGGTATTGGAAATGTTGGTATGACTCCTAATCCTACTATTGAACATGTCTTATTTGTTGAAGGTTTGAAGCATAATCTGTTAAGTATCAGTCATTATGTGACAAGGAAACCAAGTCATATTTGAATCATCAATATGCATTGTTGAAAACATTGAAGACAAGAAAGTCTTGTTTGTCAGACATCAACAAGAAAATATGTATGTTGTTCACTTAGAGAATATTTCTTTTGAAAATGTAAATGCCTTTTATCTCTAAGTGACAAAGATAGTTGGCTGTGGCATAGAAGACTTGCTCATGCAAGCATGGACCTTATTTCAAAACTAGCCAAAAAGGACCTTGTTTGCCTAACCTTGTTTATGAAAAGGATAAAATTTGTGCTGCTTGTCAAAAGGGCAAACAAACTAGAACATCTTTTAAACCCAAAAACATTGTGTCCACTTCTAGACCACTTCAACTTCTACACATGGACTTGTTTGGTCCAACCTGAACGTCAAGCTGGGTGGCAAACAATATGGCTTTGTTGTAGTTGATGATTACAGTAGATTTACATGGGTTCTTTTCTTAGCTCATAAGATGAGGCTTTTGATGCATTCGAAAAACTGTGCAAGAGAATTCAAAATGAAAAAGGTTTTGCTATTTCTAGCATAAGGAGTGACCATGGAAAAGAATTTGAAAACTCCTCCTTTGCAAAGTTTTGTGGTGATTTTGGTATAAACCATAACTTCTCTGCTCCTAGGACTCCTCAACAAAATGGGGTTGTTGAGAGGAAGAATAGGACTCTTGAAGAAATGGTGAGGACCATGCTTTGTGAAAATAACTTGCCAGACTATTTTTGGGCAGAAGCTATTAACACTAGCTGTTATGTCATGAACCAATGTATGATAAAGTCAATTCTTAAGAAAACTCTATATGAGCTATGGAAAAATAGAAAACCCAACATTGGTTATTTTCATGTATTTGGTTGCAAATGTTTTATTCTCAACAACAACAAAGACAACTTGGGTAAGTTTGATGCGAAAGCTGATGAAGGTATATTTCTTGGTTATTCTACTTTTAGTAAAGCTTATCGTGTGTTTAATAAGAGAACTTTAGTTGTTGAGAATCCATCATGTGGTATTTGATGAATCTAACGCTTCTCTGAAAAGAGATGATGAGATGTTGTAGATCTTGATAAAAGTAATGAGAAACCTGCTACAAGTAAGTGAAAGAAGTCTCTCAGCCACAAGACAAGATGAACAAGATCTTGAAGAAGAAGAAGAAGAAATGCCTCAAAGCAACAACGATCTACCAAAGGCTTGGAAGTTTGTCAGAAATCATCCTATTGATCAAGTCATTGGTAATGTTGAGAAAGGTGTAAGAACTCGATCCTTTATAATCAAGCTAATAATTTTGCCTTACTTTCTCAAATTGAGCCAAAGAATATTTCTGAGGCAAAAGATGATGAAAGTTGGATCCATGCCATGGAAGATGAATTAAAACAGTTTGAGAAAAATTAGGTATGGCATCTAGTTCCTAGACCCAAAGATCATCTAGTTATTGGTACTAAATAGGTTTTGAAACAAAATGGATGAATCAGGGGTTGTAGTAAGGAACAAGGCAAGGTTGGTAGCCCAAGGTTATAATCAAGAAGAGGGAATGATTTTGATGAGACCTTTGCACCTGTTGCTCGTTTAGAATCTATTCGCATGTTGCTTGCTTTGCATGCTTTAAAGATTTCAAATTATTTCAAATGGATGTGAAATGTGCTTTTCTTAATGGTTATCTTTCTAGGAAGTGTATGTAGAACAACCTCCTGGATTTGAAGATGAAAAGCTACCACACCATGTGTTCAAGCTCACAAAAGCTTTATATGGCTTGAAGCAAGCACCTCGAGCATGGTATGAACGATTAAGTTCTTTCCTTATTGAAAATGGATTTTCACGAGGTATTATGATACCACTCTCTTTACTAAGGAAAAGGACAATGAATTGCTTATCGTTCAAATTTATGTTGATGATATCATATTTGGTTCTACTAATGAGTCTTTGTGTGAAGAATTTTCCAAGTCATGAAAGGTGAATTCGAGATGAGTCTCATGGGAAGTTGAATTACTTTCTCGGACTTCAAATTAGTAAAATTATGATGGTATCTTCATTAACCAAGCTAAGTACACAAGAGACTTCTCAAAAGATTTGGATGGACAACTCAAAACCTATGGTACACCAATGAGTCCATCAACCAAAATGGAAAAGATGAAAAAGGTAAAGACATTGACCAAACAAGGTATCGAGGTATGATTGGCTCTTACTTTACCTTACTGCGAGTAGACCTGATATCATGTTTAGTATGTGCATGTGTGCGAGATTTTAGTCTTGCCCTAAGGAGTCTCACCTCCTTGCGGTTAAAAGAATATTTCGTTACCTTGTTGGCACACAAGATCTTGGTTTGTTTTATCCCAAGAGTGTTGAATTTAATTTGCAAGGATACTCGGATGTTGATTATGCTGGTTGTAAAATTGATAAAAAAAAGTACTAGTGGTGCATGTCAGTTTCTTGGCCCATCTCTAGTGTCTTGGTTTTGTAAGAAACAAAATTCTGTGGCTTTATCAACCACAGAGGCCGAGTATATTGCTGTTGGTAACTGTTGCACACAAATATTGTGGATGAAACAACAACTGAAGATTTTAATCTTCATTTTTCACTCATCCCAATTAAGTGTGACAACACGAGTGCCATAAATCTTTCTAAAAATCTCATTCAGCACTCTAGGACTAAACATATTGAGATCAAACATCATTTTCTACGTGATCATGCTTAAAAAGGTGACATCATTCTTGAGTTTGTAAGCACAGATCTTCAACTTGCTGATATATTCATGAAACCTCTTAATGAGGATCGTTTCTGCTTCATTTGTCAAGAGATCGGTATGCGTTTTCCCCCCGAATGATTGTTGTTTGATATGAATTGCTTATTCGTGTGTTTGTTGGATGAAAATTGAGGTGATTATATGTTTTCATTATTAATTGGATTGCATCATACATTTTCTATTTGAAAACATGTCATTTTACACATTTACATGTCATGTGTCAGCACTTGAAATCACAAGTGTCGACACTTCTGGACTTGCTTGACTGTTTTCACTGGAATATGTATATGTCAACACACTGTGTGTTCCTGGAGAAGGCTGTTGAGTAAGTGCGACACATGTTTTCATATGTGTCGACACATAAGTCTTGTGCATGTGTAATGTGTTGACACATGTTCCATATGTGTCGACACATGTTTCGAATGGGCAGTTTTTAAAATGTCGATTCATTTGCATTCATTAACTTCTCTTACGTTTAATGAGTCGACACCTCATATACTTAACCTTTAAAAGCCCTAATTTCATTTCTCCCTCATTCTCAAACACTACAATGCCCTAAACCTCTTGGCCGTGCCTCTCCTGCATCGCCAAACATCACTTTTTCCCTCTCCCGTGCCCTAAATCGCACCCAAACACCTCTCATCCACCACATATTCTCATATCCTCTCCCTCTCCTCCAGATAAAACCTAAACCGTGCTTTCTAAGATGTCTAGTGGGGGAAGGAAGAGAGTATTTGACCATGGGGAATCTCAAGGCCGAGGCAGAGACAGAGAAGAGACGAGGATGCTTTGGGTCCTTCAAAGGTAAATCCATTCCGCTCCAAACACCATCAACATCGATTTCAGAGTGATTTTCACCACCGTAAGGTAATCTCTAGAAGATGGGTTATGTTGTCATGGTTTACGGAGAATGGGTTTGATTTTCAGGAGTTATTTGATGCTCAGGGATGGTCAATTTTATCAGTCTTAAGTGTGATACATTTCCCTTTTGGTGAAACAGTCATATGCTAATTTTCATTTTGATATGTTTGAAACTGCATCAAGGTTTGTGAAGGGAAAAGAATTAGATTTGTCTGTGAATGGGCTTAATGCCGTGGCCCTTTCCCCAATTCTGGGGTGAAAGTTTTTGAGTCTTATACTTGGCTGGTATGGCTAATGTAAAGCCCATTGAGATTCTCAGGGTTGTTTTGGATAACCCTGAATTGGATGAGATAGTGAAACCAGTGGCTAGTGATTTTGATGTACACCAGAGATTGCTGCACCACATCATTTGTAACATCATTCTTCCCAGGACGAAAAAGATGAATATGTTACTTTTCTTGATATGTTTGTGATGTACTGCCTGATTATGAGGCGTTAGATGAATCTTGGCCACCTCTTGTTGAATCATATGAAGGCAGCTTATGAGAAGAAGAGACAATTTGCCATATGGGATGTTATTTACTCAAATTTTTTATTTGTCTAATGTTAATACTAATGGTGAAGAAGGGAAAAGCCTAAAAGTCTCCAGAGAGTATAATCAGAAGGCTTTGAGATTGATGGGTTTCGTTCAGAATGAAGAAGATCAGTGGGTGAAGAAGGCAGTGGCAATGCTTCTCAAGAAATTCAAGAGGAAGCAGCTGAGGAAGAAGAAGCTGAAGAAGAGGATCCTGGAGAAGTGGAACTAGTGACTGAGGACAGAGCAGATGATGAGATTACAGTACGAGCCTCTCCACGTACTCCACATACTCCAATGTTGGCAGATCAGCAGCTTCTGGATCTTATGCTTCTCAGCTTGCCCTTTTGGAAGCTTCAGTTTCAGATCTTAAGGATCAATTGTTCTCCATTCGTGAAGCTCGTCTTACTCGCAACTGCTGCACCACTAACCTATCCATTGGTTGATCAATCATGTGGGATTGGTGGAAGACATTCAGAAGGTAGACTAATGAGTTGAAGCAGTCCTCCGATATCATGACTTCATCTATCAACTGAGCCGTTACGATGATCAATCATCATACAATGTCTTTTCAGATCCTAATCATTATCTGCGACCCTACGTGCTCAATTGGTCCACTGGTTCAATACTACATGGATCAAGTTCCTGCAATAATACATCACCAATCAGACTTCTCCCGCTTAGCCATTCCCTTTTTATCTTTGCCTTTCCCTTTCCTCCTCTCTTTTTGATGATGCCAAAGGGGGAGAAGTATATGTACTTTTGTCGTACTCTTTGACATTGAGATACATTCCATTTCATTGCATTTTCATATATCTTTGTAATTGTTTGACTCTGATGGATATATGATTGCTTGTTTTGGATGAATTTTATGTCAATTCTTTCTATCCTTACTTAACTCTGATTTTAATATGGATCTTATTTTCTCTCATTTGCAAAGCTTCGTCATTGACTACGAGGTAGTATTCCTAAAACTCTAAACTCCTTTTAATTCAAGAATATTGAATTGTGATCTGAAATCATACTATGGAGTTTGAGAAGTTTGGAGGATGATATAGAAGTGTTTCTAACAGGTTTATAATTTTTGGAAACCTCTAAATACAAAGGAGACTCTTGCAAAATTTTCTAAAAATCCAAAGCCCTTTGCAACAAACTATTTGAAAAACCTCGCTTGTTCTCAGGGGAGCTTTTTGCTTTCATTGCAAAGATCTTTAAAAAGGAATTTGTCATCATCAAAAAGGGGAGATTGTTAGCCCAAGGTTGATCTTCAGCTATCTAACTTGATTCTTATGATAACAAATGACAAAATGCTTTGGAGCATTTTTAGGATATGTGGTTGTCAATCCACTATTCAATTAAGAGTACTCAATTGTATTTAATCATTATCGTTAATTCATTATGCCCTACATTTGATTTAAACACCATGGCTTACACCTAAACTATTATATTTTTCATTGTAAGAGTTTTCATGTTGAATTGAAAAAGATTGGATATAAAAAAGCACTAAAAACTCCAACTGCCAAGAAGGTGTCAACACATAGGAAGCAAAGTGTCGACACATGGGAAGATGGTGTCGACACATGGTAGATATGGTGCCAACACATAACATAGAAGTCAGACTGCCATTTCGATGGTGTCAACACATGGTGAAGGAAGTGTCAACACATGCCACAGGCACCTGCGAGCAAGTTCCAGACTCGATGAAGGTGTCAACACATATTGCGGGAATGCTGTTTTTAAAAAACGACGCTTAGCATGCGAATCAAGATGATGTGGCACTTAGGGCACCTCTCCAATATTCCAAAAAAACCCTCTGGACCCCTCAAGACTGAAGACCTATAAAGGGAACCTTATAGAGAGAAAAAAAGAAGACATTGCACACTTTTTGTCTCCCTACATCATCTTTGTGAAATCTCTTTTACTAACAATTATAATTATTTATTTATCCTTCCACCACACTATATTCCATATGAACTAATAGGACCGGAATATTATAATTGATAAAATTTCTAGCTCGTATAATTCTTAATTTTATAATCTGTAACTCGTTGGACACTCAAATTGTTTTTAAAACAATTTCACAAATAAATATTTATAATATATTAATTTTGAAAAATCTTTTCACAAAATTCCTCTAGTCAGAGATTTCTTTTTCTCGAGTCCAGCCCTATACAGATATACTTAAATACACTATCTCTTGAAAAGACTGGTAGATTCCTTATTGAGCATATATACAAACTCAATCATCATGCGCAAGACCCGACGTTGTCCAGAATGTTTGACCTAAAAGATCATCATCATTTACTTTTAATGCAAATTATATTCTTAGTTTATGTTTTGTGTTGTTTTAATTTCATTTCAAACTCTCCAAAATCCAAAAATATGAATCTGAACCGTGTTCAGTAAAACGCTTTTTATATTCTCATTTATTTTTCTTTTTGCACGAGTTTGAAATTAATTTATTTTCCCTGAGGAGACGATCTGGCCTTTTGGGCTAATTATTACACGAAAAAACTTCTATACTTGGGATAGCCTTTGCGCTGCTCATTTTAGAGTGAGTCAAGTTTTGGCGCCATTGCCAGGTATTGTTAGACTTAGTTTCAAACTTGTGATTTTCCTTTGTTTTATTTTTTCTCATATCATTAAAAAAAAAAAATCTTATTCCCTTAAGTTACTTTGTCTCTGCTGCATCTTTGTTTGTTTTTCTACTATATCGGTGAGCCTCTGCTATTATAGTACAACAATGTACAGACATAATGAATATATTGCCTCATCAAGAGACTAGTGAATTTCATATTGAGCAATTATACAAATTCACATACTATGCACAAGGCCTAAAATTACTTGCAATATTTGATATGCGAAGATCATCACCAAATGACTCAGTCAAACATAAGCATATAACAAGCAAACCTGCATAACTCTCTCAGGTCTAAGGACAACATAAGCTAATTGTGCTGAATACCATTCTCTACATCAATGATCATTTCTAGAAAGTATTCATATTCGATCCGTTTCAATGCATGTACTCTTACATGCACCCACTCGTCTGCTTAAGGTCATCACCTCAATGACAGGGTCCATCATTCTATCTTATAAAGGCACAATGAGTGTAGACTTTTTAGTACATTATCATATATCTTGGTCTAGAACAAAGTGAGTTAACAAGGATCCTAAAAGTCATACTCATCGCATCCAATTCATTAACCAATGGCCTAACTTTTCTACTGTCAAGCCCCAAACGCTAACTCGAAGGGGTTAGTAACAGCCGCGAGCATCCCCAACAAGGAATACTCAAGCGAACGTACTAAATTCTTGCAGCGAAATTTTTTTTTTTTTTATATATTGACTAATGCGCGTAATGAAACATTAGAACCTGCTCCTCAAACAATAACTTGAAGTAATTACAACACAGTCACAAAATATCAATTGGTTAAAAACCCTAAACTTTACTGGGCCGAATAACCCATGACCACCACACATCGGAGGCTCATGTCGGCTCTTTCAAAAATTATATCTAAACCTTTGCTGAAATTTACTGAAATAACAAAAAGGGAAGAGGAAGTCCTCGTCAGCCCCTCTCCTAGGTTTTAAGGTCCTCTTCTTAGGTTTCCTCACCTGAAATATTGTCTGGAATGATACAATTTGAAAACTGTGAGTCGAATGACTCAGTAAGGGATCATATGCAATAAATAGTGCATGTCTCATGGATATCAATGTACATGAATGCCAAATGAAATGCTTGCATATGCAATGAGACAACGTACTAACATGATCTTGAAAGTAATTCTTTAATTCTTTCTTGATTGGGCAACTTATCTCGCTCCATTTACCCCTGAAGTCAGGGTTGTGCGTTCCCTTCGGAACTATTCCCTTTTCCCTTGGGAATACGTCATTTGGTTGAGCTAGTCCTCGACGTGGCCCCAGGCCTAATGACTAGACTCAACCCTTAGAGGTTCACACTTCTTGCAAGCATCCTTCAGTGTGATTGCACATACCTCAAGAGCTACCCATCCTTCTCGCATTCGTCCTTCGGAGTGGATGCACCTATCTTAATGGTACGGTACGACCAACCTCAGCCCCTTAACTTAACTTGTCATACAGTACTTCTCATACTTTCATTTGCACAAAACCTTCTTCTTTAAGAAATCATGCAATGCTTATGTCGTGAAATGCTTGATAATGAGAAATTGTAAATGCACGCCTCATAACTTATCATAACATAGCATTAAGTTGTACTTTCATTTGCATAAAATTTCTCTTTCATCCTTATGAGAAAATAAATGCAAATGCTCATGACGTGCTCATGTCATGCTTGATGATAAATATCCATGATGTGTATCATTCCAGTTTTTTAAAAAAACATAATTTTCCACTTACCTCCGTCCACTTGAGCTTATGGTGGCACCTTGCCTACAAATGAGTCATACTAATGTCATTTATTTAGAGGTTTACTAGATGTAGAGAATAATCATTCAATCAACTTCAGCACATCATACAAAATCACCCACATTTCTTGACTTCCCAATGGTGATCCTATGATGCAAAGTATTATCTTAAGGTTGCTGAAGCCATAAGACTTGGATGCCAAACTGATCCTTACACTAATTTTCATAACACATTAAAATTCCAGGTAATTTGGAGCTCGTTTGCCACTCGAAAGATTTACTCGAAAATGCGAGCTGCTGAGGACGTCCAAGCGGGCAGCCCCGACGTCTCCAGCAAAATTCATAACTTCAAAACATGCTCCAAATTACATGAAATTTCTTTTAAAATATTCTTCTTTCATAGTTCAAGCTTGAAGATAAAATCATAAACATCGGAATTCCATGCATTGTCGAAAACACTTCATATCAGATAAAATTCCTAGAGTAATACTGCTGCTGCCACCAGCTCGGCCTTCTACTTTCAAAACATCACAACTTATTCATTACACCTCTAAATCACACGAAATTTACCTTAAAATGTTCTTCTTTCATAAACTTAAAATTCAAGACCAAACTCGTAAAATTTGGACTTAAACTGAGCACTCGAAATGAACTAACATTCCGGACGTACAAGGCTGCTGGCAGCTTGACGTCCGGGCCTTGAACTACGCATATCTCACCCAATACTTATCGGAATCACCCAAGGTATGGCTTAAAATCTTCCTATTTCCTAGGCCTACAATCTAGGATCCTCTTAAGATCAAAGGATAAGCACAATTGCAGCAGAATACACTCCTAGTTCGAGCCTTGAAATCTGCAGAAGTACATTTCAGCAACTTGTCTAACATCAGCAACTAGTCTAACAAGCATTCTCTATCGTCCAATTCCAATTCTTCTACCCCTAATTCACCATGCAAACCTAGATCCATAAAGGGCTGCAACCAAAATCAAACACCAAGGGTTCGGTTGCAACTCAGCAACCTAAAAAATGCCTAATTCCCATTCTCCTTGTTTCACAAAGCACAATCTCTTTATTCTCCAAGTAGTCCAATCCCTTTAAGTGTTTAGCTTGCTGGTCTACCCACTTTACCTACATGCAAGATACCTACAGCAAGCTACCATCAAGAGAAACATGCAAGAAATAAGGCAGTGAACACATTCGGTCAACAGCAAGTGTTTTTCCCCAATTTCAACATCACCTACCCGGCCATGCATGTGCAAAACAAGTTTCAGCTCTTGCCTACGCTTCACAACACTTCACAACAGAAGCTATTCTCTTAAAAATCCCCTACTTTTACACAACTTACAGCAATATCATGGTTCTATAATCATCAAGCCAAAGTTATTGCATCATCCTTTCTTTTAGGCTTTCCAACAAACACTTTGCATGGCAAACTCAATCCAACATGCAGCAAACTCAAATCCATCATGCTTAGGCTTTCCAACAAACACTTTGCATGCCTACCTTTCATTCCCAACTCTTAAACTCAAATCCAACATGCACAAACTCAAATCAACATGCAGCAAACAAAAACAGAGGATAGGAACTGAAACTAACTTCTAACAATTTACCCACACGAAAATTTTGAATCAAATGTTAGATCCCCCTTTACCTTGGCTTATCTTGGTTTTTTTCTTCTCTTCTCTCTTCTTCTCTTCTTCTTCCTCTCTTCTTCTCCTTCTTCTCTTCGGGGTGTGAGTGAGTTAGGTTAGGCAAAAGAGTGAGGAAAGGAGTGAAGCGGCAAAAAAGGGGGGTGGTTTAGGCGTGAAGTGTTTTGGGGAAAAGACAAGGCTGCCCTCCCCCATGCTTTCCTTCTTCACGTGATTTCCCCATTTTCCTTTTTTTTTTTTTTTTTGCCACTTTTATTATTAACCCAACATGCCTTTCACACATTTTTCAAGAGTCAAAGTCCCTAATTCCCTAATTCAATCTTCCAAATATAATATATTCCAACAATTAAAATGATTAGTTTAATTAATCCCAAATACTCAAATTTAATACTATTAAAAATTGCAAACGATATAACATTTAAATCATAGCTAAAGATGCATAAAAATGCTAGGGGAACATTCCACCTAGACAAAATCTTAGATTAATTTACCCATACATGCCTTTCTCAATAATTAGAGTAATACACACTTAAGAGTCATAAATTTTTTTTTTTTTTACAATGATAGAAATAAGGTCGGGGTCTCACATCCTCCCCTCCTTACAAAAATTCCGTCCTCGGAATTCGGTCTTTCTTACCAGAAATTTTGTCCCGGTGGTGGAGGTCTAGGACCATATGGGTGCGGGCGAGCGTTCGAACTAGCCCCACTACTGACCTCGCCATGGTAGACGTGGTCTGGGGAGTTACTACCTGCCCAAGAGTGGGACATGGATTCGTAACTCCGACCTGTGGTACTGGGGTCATGGATTACATTACCTGAAGGTTCATGGTATTTAGGGACAAAGTCCACTTCCTGTGATGAGTTCTCAGGAGAATCATAGAGGATACTAGGTCCTCTACCCAATACTCTTCTAATGCCTTCCCAAGTATCTTCTCTCCATGATGAACTCTTTTCATTGCATTCATTCCCCACTATCTTAGGTGAAGGGTCCTCCTCCATTGGATCCTCTTCTTGGATCCTCTTCCGGATCCTCTTCCGGATCCTCCGAGCTCACTCTTATTCTCCCAACTGGGCTCTGCTTTCTATCTATTTGTCTAATGACTCCAACTGGATCCTGTGACTCAGAGGAGTCGGTCCACCACACACTATGCCTTCTCCTGGAAGGACCGGGCTGGTCATTCCTTTGAGGGGGCGGGGGCTCCTGAGTCCCCTCCCTAACCTCCGGCAACTGCGGTTGCTGAGGCGGTATTGAGTTAAGAGGTCTAGGATTCACGCGAAACAGACTGCGATATTCCCGTGCGGTCATTCTTCTACGGGGGAGAGTGTGGGGAAGAGACGGATTGAGAGCGCGGGGGTCGGCGACTTGATGACATCTGCTAACAAGGTAAAATAGTTAGTTCCAACATCATAATTTAATCATAAGCATTTATACATCTATGCTATACACAACCATAGAGTTCATATATACTCTTATTCGAGCATCTAGTCATATAACAAAGGCGCAATCAAAGAAGGAAAACAAAGGATCACGTAAGTTACAAAAAATTTCTATCACAAAACCAAAAATAGAACATTATCCTTCTTAACTTTGTTCTTCCCGCAAGTGTGGGTATTTCGAGTACATTTCACTTTCTAACTCCCATGAAGCCTCTTCTACTCCGTGGTTTTTCCACAAAATCTTAACAAGCGGTATGGTTTTGTCCTTAGTTGTTGTTCCTTCCTATCCAAAACCCGTATAGGTTCTTCTACATATGTAAGGTTTTCTCTAACCTGCAATGGCTCATAATCCAGGACATGGGTAGGGTCAGGTACATACTTCCTTAGGAGCGATACATGAAACACGTTGTGGACTCCCTCTAAGCAAGGGGGTAGGGCCAACCTGTACGCCACGGGTCCAATTCTGTCTAAGATCTCAAAGGGTCCTATGAATCTGGGTTGGAGCTTTCCTTTCTTCCCAAATCGTGCTATACCCTTTTTCGGGGAAATCTTCAAAAATACTTGCTCCCGCTTCAAATTCAAGCTCTCTTCTCCGATTATCGCGTAACTCTTGTCGGCTTTGGGCTGTCACGAGTCTATCCTTGATTATTTGAATCTTTTCCCTCGTCTCTAAGACTATTTCTGGCCCAACAGTCTTCTTTCTCCTACCTCGTCCCAGTATAATGGTGATCTGCACCTCCGCCCATACAATGCTTCGTATGGCGCCATACCGATGCTCGCCTGAAAACTGTTATTGTACGCAAATTCTGCTAAAGGCAAGTATTGAGCCCAACTTCCTTTAAAATCCATGACGCAAGCCCTGAGCATATCTTCCAGAATCTGTATAGTCCGCTCTGATTGCCCGTCCGTCTGTGGGTGGAAGGCGGTACTAAAATTCAACCGAGTACCCAACGATTCCTGCAATTGTTTCCAGAATCTCGAAGTGAATCTCGGATCCTATCCGACACTATACTCTTGGGCACTCCATGGAGCCTAATAATCTCCTGAAGATAAATCTCAGCTAACTTTTCCGGGGTATACTTCACCTTAATGGGTAAGAAGTGTGCCGACTTGGTTAATCGGTCCACAATCACCCATATAGCGTCATAGGCAGTAGTTCGAGGCAACCCTACTACAAAATCCATGGCTATCCCTTCCCACTTCCATTCAGGGATCTCTAGAGGCTTTAATGTCCCTGCCGGCCTCTGGTGCTCTGCCTTCACCTTCTGACAAGTCAAACATCGAGCAACATATTCGGCTATCTCCCGCTTCATATTAGGCCACCAAAAGGCCTCCTTAATATCTCGATACATCTTTGTGCCTCCTGGGTGAATAGTATAAGGTGTAGTGTGAGCCTCTGCTAGGATCAAGTCCTTGATTCCCCTGTACTGGCACACAAACTCTGCCACGGTACGTAACAAACCATCCTTATCCCAAAGTCAGGGTCTTCCTTTTTCCAATCCTCTCTCTGATCCCTTCAATCACCTTATCATTCTTCTGGGCTTCGCGAATCTGCTCCTCTAGCGTAGGTTGCAACGAGAGCCCTGCTATTGAGACAAACTGATCGGCAATGATAAGCACGATCTCTGCCCTTTCCAAATCTCTCATGATTCCTTCGGGCACCACCTTCATTGAACTTGTCTCTGCCGACTTCCTACTTAGTGCGTCGGCCACCACATTGGCCTTTCCGGGGTGGTAGCTAATTGTGCAATCATAATCTTTAATCAGCTCTAGCCATCGCCGTTGCCTCATGTTCAGCTCTTTTGGGTGTTAAAATACTTGAGGCTCTTATGATCGGTGAATATCTCACATTTAACCCCATACAAGTAATGTCCATATTTTCAACGCATAGACTACTGCAGCTAGCTCTAAGTCATGCGTGGGGTAATTCATCTCATGAGGCCTCAACTGTCTAGATGCATAAGCTATGACCCTTTTGTCTTGCATCAAAACACAACCTAAACCTTGCTTTGAGGCATCGCTGTAGATTTCATACTCCCCATGTTCCGAGGGTAGTGCTAACACTGGAGCAGTAATTAAGTTGGCCTTCAATTCTTGGAAACTCCGCTCACACTCATCCGTCCATTCAAATTTGACATTCTTCCTTGTCAACGAAGTCAAAGGCATGGCTAACTTGGAGAATCCCTCAATAAATCTCCGATAGTACCCTGCTAACCCCAGAAAACTCCTTATTTCCTTCACGTTTGTAGGCCTTGGCCACTTGGATACAGCATCTACCTTCCCGGGATCCACAGCAATCCCTTCACCGGACACCACGTGCCCCAAAAATCGGACTTGTTCCAACCAAAATTCACACTTGGAGAATTTGGCAAACAACTTCTTCTCCCTAAGAATCTGTAGAACAGTCCTTAGATGCTTCTCGTGCTCTTCCTTGTTTCGAGAGTAAATCAGTATGTCATCAATAAAACAACTACAAACTTGTCTAGGAATTCCGAAAAACACCTATTCATCAAATCCATAAATGCGGCCGGAGCATTGGTTAGTCCAAAAGGCATCACCAGAATTCATAGTGACCATATCGCGTTCGAAATGCCGTTTTCGGTATATCTCCCTCCTTCACCTTCAATTGGTGATATCCCGATCTCAGGTCAATCTTCGAGAATGCCTGTGCCCCCTGCAATTGATCAAATAGATCATCAATGCGAGGTAACGGGTATCTGTTCTTGATAGTCACCTTATTCAACTCCCGATAATCGATGCACATCCTGAGGCTTCCATCTTTCTTCTTAACGAACAAAATCGGTGCTCCCCAAGGTGACACACTCGGCCGAATGAACCCTTTCTCCAATAATTCCTCCAGTTGAATCTTCAATTCCTTCAGCTCTGCTGGTGCCATCCTATACGGTGCTTTAGAAATTGGAGCTGTCCCTGGTTCCAACTCGATGCCGAACTCCACTTCTCTATCTGGGGGTAAACCAGGTAATTCTTCTGGAAATACGTCGGGAAATTCGTTCACTACCGGGGTTTGCTCTACCGTAGCAGTCTCCCTCTGTATATCATTCGCCCAAACCAAAAATCCCTCATGTCCTCCTTGCAACAATTTCTTGGCTTGTATGGCCGAAATAATCGCCGGTCTTCGCTCCACCTTTCTCATACCTACAAAACAACAATCCGGTCTCCCCTCCTTTTGGAACACGACCTTCTTCTCATAACACTTTATACTAGCACCGTGCGTTGCCAACCAATCCATGCCTAAAATAACGTCGAATCCCCCCATCTCCATTACTATCAGATTAGCCAACATTACTTGCCCCTCAACTTCTATTGGATAATTCTTCACTACTCGATCACAATTGATCCTCCCACCAGTAGGTGTCGACACTACTACATGACATTCTAGCGGTTCGTGTTTTATATCTCTTGCCTTACAGTATGCTGATGCAATGAATGAATGCGTGGCCCCTGAATCAAATAGAACAAGGGCTTCTCCCTGAGGCAAGGGCAACTTACCTGCCACCACTCTGGTTTGATTCTCCGCATCCTTCGGGGTAAGAGCGTACATCCTTGCTTGAACTGGACCACCTGGCCTTCTTGCATTATTTTGTTGGGAGGGTCGAGGTGCTTGGGTTGAGTTACCAGTTACCCTATTTTGTTGAGAGGGTTGCGGTGCTTGAATTGAATTACCAGTCACCCTACAATCTCTTGCAATGTGACCTGGTTTCCCACACTGAAAGCACACTCCTTGTCGGCATTCCCCTGGATGTTTCTTGCCACATTTATTACATATTGGGAATTGGTTTCCCCTAAAATCTGGGCCCCACCATGCCCTCGATTCGGTCCCTGAGATGAACCCTGCTTACTCTTCTTCCAGGGCACCTGAGATGTGACCTGCTTGGGAGGAGCCTTCCTCTTTTGCTGGTCGTAATATGCCGCTGTCCTCTGTAGCCCTCTCTCCACAATCACTGCCCGTTCTATCACTTCTGCCAGAGTCTTCAAATTGTGGGCCATCACCCTGTCATAGATTCGGGGATGGAGTCCCTCCTCAAACTTCCTAGCTTTCCTCTCCTCGTCTGGCACTAGATACGGAGCAAACCTTACCAACTCCATAAATCGACCAGAATATTGATCAACGGTCATTGCCCCCTGAGTCAAGGTGGCAAACTCTCTCGCTTTTGCTTCCCGAGTTGTCCTTGGAAAATAGCGATCCAGAATTCTTGTTGAAACCTCTCCCAGGGTATGGGTTGTTGCCCCAACTCTTGGCTCAGTAGTAGCTTCTTAGATAGCCACCACCTCTTGGCATCTCCCTGTAGCTTAAAAGTGGCAAAGTTCAATCTCTGGGCGTCTGTACACCCCATGACTTCTAGCAACTCCTTTATCTCTAGAAGCCAGTTCTCTGCCAGAACGGCATCTCCCTTGCCATTGTACACCGGCGGGTGTTGGCGGTTAAACTGGTCAAAGGTGCATCCTTCAGGGCGACCTCTTGCCCCATTCATTAGCTCCTTGTTGCACCTGCTCAGCAACAAGCTGAGCCATATGCCTCAAAACGTCATCAGTAGTGACACCCGGTTCTTCGTATCCCTCATTCGTGTTTTGATTCCTGGGTTGTCTTCTAGGTGGCATCCTGCACTAACGTCATTACTCCATAAATATTCTAACGATTAATTGAGGTGCACGAATTTCTAGCATACTCGAAATCCAAAAGACGAGTAGCAAGTCCTAAGTTCACTACACTTTCCTCTGATACCACTTAACTGTCACGCCCCAAACGCTAACTCGAAGGGGCTAGTGACAGCCGCGAGCATCCCCAACAAGGAATACTCAAGCGAACGTACTAAATTCTTGCAGCGAAATTTTTTTTTTTTTTATATCGACTAATGCGCGTAATGAAACATTAGAACCTGCTCCTCAAACAATAACTTGAAGTAATTACAACACAGTCTCAAAATATCAATTGGTTAAAAACCTAAACTTTACTGGGCCGAATAACCCATGACCACCACACATCGGAGGCTCATGTCGGCTCTTTCAAAAATTATATCTAAACCTTTGCTTTACTGAAATAACAAAAAGGGAAGAGGAAGTCCTCGTCAGCCCCTCTCCTAGGTTTTAAGGTCCTCTTCTTAGGTTTCCTCACCTGAAATATTGTCTGGAATGATACAATTTAAAACTGTGAGTCGAATGACTCAGTAAGGGATCATATGCAATAAATAGTGCATGTCTCGCATGTTCATGGATATCAATGTACATGAATGCCAAATGAAATGCTTGCATATGCATGAGACAACGTACTTGATCTTGAAAAATTCTTTAATTCTTTCTTGATTGGGCAACTTATCTCGCTCCATTTACCCCTGAAGTCAGGGTTGTGCGTTCCTTTCGGAACTATTCCCTTTTCCCTTGGGAATACGTCATTTGGTTGAGCTAGTCCTTGATGTGGCCCCAGGCCTAATGGCTAGACTCAACCCTTAGAGGTTCACACCTTCTTGCAAGCATCCTTCAGTGTGATTGCACATACCTCAAGAGCTACCCATCCTTCTCGCATTCGTCCTTCGGAGTGGGTGCCCTTAGGAGGATCTTCCTTCTCGCATTCCTTCGGAGTGGATGCACCTATCTTGTCATACAGTACTTTACTTCTCATACTTTCATTTGCACAAAACCTTCTTCTTTAAGAAATCATGCAAATGCTTATGTCGTAAAATGCTTGATAATGAGAAATCGTAAATGCACGCCTCATAACTTATCATAACGTAGCATTAAGTTGTACTTTCATTTGCATAAAATTTCTCTTTCATCCTTATGAAAAATAAATGCAAATGCTCATGACGTGCTCATGTCATGCTTGATGATAAATATCCATGATGTGTATCATTCCAGTTTTTTGAAAAACATAATTTTCCACTTACCTCCGTCCACTTGAGCTTATGGTGGCACCTTGCCTACAAATGAGTCATACTAATGTCATTTAGAGGTTTAGAGGTTTACTAGATGTAGAGAATAATCATTCAATCAACTTCAGCACATCATACAAAATCACCCACATTTCTTGACTTCCCAATGGTGATCCTACGATGCAAAGTATTATTTAAGGTTGCTGAAGCCATAAGACTTGGATGCCAAACTAATCCTTACACTAAATTTCATAACACATTAAAATTCCAGGTAATTTGGAGCTCGTTTACTCGAAAGATTTACTTGAAAATGCGAGCTGCTGGCAGCTTGACGTCCGGGCCTTGAACAACGCATATCTCACCCAATACTTATCGGAATCACCCAAGGTATGGCTTAAAATCTTCCTATTTCCTAGGCTACAATCTAGGATCCTCTTAAGATCAAAGGATAAGCACAATTGCAGCAGAATACACTCCTAGTTCGAGCCTTGAAATCTGCAGAAGTACATTTCAGCAACTCAACTTGTCTAACATCAGCAACTAGTCTAACAAGCATTCTCTATGTCCAATTGCCAATTTTTCTAACCCTAATTCACCATGCAAACCTAGATCCATAAAGGGCTGCAACCAAAATCAAACACCAAGGGTTCGGTTGCAACTCAGCAACCTAAAACATGCCTAATTCCCATTCTCCTTGTTTCACAAAGCACAATCTCTTTATTCTCCAAGTATAGTCCAATCCCTTTAAGTGTTTAGCTTGCTGGTCTACCCACTTTACCTACATGCAAGATACCCATAGTAGCTACCATCAAGAGAAACATGCAAGAAATAAGGCAGTGAACACATTCGGTCAACAGCAAGTGTTTTTCCCCAATTTCAACATCACCTACCCGGCCATGCATGTGCAAAACAAGTTTCAGCTCTTGCCTACACTTCACAACAGAAGCTATTCTCTTAAAAATCCCTACTTTTACACAACTTACAGCAATATCATGGTTCTATAATCATCAAGCCAAAGTTATTGCATCATCCTTTCTTTTAGGCTTTCCAACAAACACTTTGCATGCCTACCAACATGCAACAACAGCAAACTCAATCCAACATGCAGCAAACTCAAATCCATCATGCTTAGGCTTTCCAACAAACACTTTGCATGCCTACCTTTCATTCCCAACTCTTAAACTCAAATCCAACATGCAGCAATAGCAAACTCAATCCAACATGCAGCAAACAAAAACAGAGGATAGGAACTGAAACGAACTTCTAACAATTTACCCACACGAAAATTTTGAATCCAAATGTTAGATCCCCCTTTACCTTGGCTTATCTTTTCCCTTTCTCTTCTCTCTTCTTCCCTTCTTCCTCTTCTTTCTTCTTCTCCTCTTCTCTCTTCTTCCTCTTCTCTTCTTCTCCTTCTTCTCTTCGGGTTCTTCCTCTTTGGGCGTGAGTGAGTTAGAGTTAGGGCAAAAGAGTGAGGGAAGGGAGTGAAGTGTGCGGCAAAAAAGGGGGGGGGTTTAGGCGTGAAGTGTTTTGGGGGGGGAAAAGACAAGGTTGCCCTCCCCCCATGCTTTCCTCCTTCACGTGATTTCCCCATTTTCCTTTCTTTTTTTTTTTTTTCTGCCACTTCATTATTTTAACCCCAACATGCCTTTCACACATTTTTTTTTTCAAGAGTCAAAGTCCCTAATTCCCTAATTCAATTTTTCCAAATATAATATATTCCAACAATTAAAATGATTAGTTTAATTAATCCCAAATACTCAAATTTAATACTATTAAAAAATTGCAAACGATATAACATGTAATCATAGCTAAAGATGCATAAAAATGCTAGGGGGAAAATTCCACCTAGACAAAATCTTAGAGTAATTTACCCATACATGCCTTTCTCAATAACTAGAGTAATACACACACTTAAGAAGTCATAATAATTTTTTTTTTTTTTTTACAATGATAGAAATAAGGTCGGGGTCTCACATCTACAATGTTGCTCAACAATGTGACATCTTATGTCATTGCATGTACCCAAAAATAATATATAAGTGATTAATCAATAACAATAATTATCTTATAATTATTTAAAATGATTGGTTTTGAGAGCATACATCTAACACACCCCCATTCCGCATACACCTCATTTATCTTCTAAAGAAATAAGTGGACAAACTATAAAATCAAAATATTGGAATCCCCTATTTTAATTTCATCCAACACTTAATAAAATAGAATTCCACTTACCAACAATGGGGGGTAATGGGTTAGTTTCCTCTAAAAATCCCATTTAACACTTGCATTTAAAATTTTTCAAAAAAAAAATTCCTGGTCAACCGGTCAAACTGGGTTGATCAATGGTCAACAGAGTTGAACCATTGACCCACAAGTCTAGGTCCAACCTAGTCAGTGGTGGGTAGAGGTCCGGCTCATACCCAGACCAGATCTGGTTCTTGGTCCGGGTCTAACGCAAACCTGGGTTGGGTCTAGAGCCCTGCACGAGCAACCATGGCTCGGATGGAGTTGCCATTGCTTTGTCACCAAAAGGTGGAAGGGGAAGAGGAAGAAGTAGGAATGAGTGGGGCCGTGCTGTTATCACTAGGGAGCTTGGTGAGAAGGAATCTGTATAACTTGGGATTGATTAGATCTTACTCTTAAAAAGTTCTTATTTATTTTTATTTTTTGACATGAATTGGGGAGAGTGGAAAAAGGCAAATCAATCTATAAGGTGTAGCCTAGTTGGAGCTGAATCCTCACATGGAGGGGAGGAAACTACTGGTGGGACCCAACAACATTGTGATATAAGGAGGATGCGGAGAAGGGTGTGGATCCAGATTTAATGTTCATTTAGTAATTGTTTGTTAGTGTTTAATTGACATTTAGTTGACATGTTTGGTTGCTTTGCAGGTAGGAGATGGTCTTGTTGTCGCCCATGCTATGTCATAGCCTATGGAGCAACAAGTGCATGATCAGGGTGTGTCACAAAGCCAACCAATACCACCGAGACGAAGGTGATCAATGTCCAAGGGTCTAGAGACAAGAATGGCAACTCAATAAGGAGTGGGATGTTTTAGTTAAAAGTTGGGAGTTTTTGTGATGTTGTGGTATTTTAGTTAGAAGTTAGGGCTGTTGCATACTCATGTAGCAGATTGGTGTTTTGTGGTGAATTGGTTTGGATAGAATGTTTTTTGAGGTGTATCTTGTTGGAAATCACTTTTTTGGGTTGTAGGTTGGAGAAAACTTGTTTTTTGCACATATTTATGCAAGTAGATGTATTCAAGATGATACTGATTTATTATTTCTAGAAGCATTGCATATAACTTACTTAAATGTGGATATGGATGATATTGGATGCACTTATAATACATGGTCTTCTACGTGGTCTTTGAATGTATATGGATGATACTAATTTATGGGCAGCATG
This sequence comes from Morella rubra, assembly GCA_003952965.2. Classification (NCBI taxonomy): domain Eukaryota; kingdom Viridiplantae; phylum Streptophyta; class Magnoliopsida; order Fagales; family Myricaceae; genus Morella; species Morella rubra. The sequence goes on along the minus strand of RXIC02000095.1, from coordinate 28,575 downwards.
ACCAACCAAATGTATATGGATGATACATGGCGTTTTGAATGTTTGAAACTCCAAACATTCAAAAGGCCAGATTGGCATTATCAAAGTACAATGCCCACCTTTTTGGTACTTTATGGTGTTGCATTTGCTGTTGTTCATGCACTGCAAAGTTATATTTAGCCACCATATTCCTAGGGACTCTTTGTTGACTCTTTGATCTCCTGTTGTGTGAGGACATCTCAATGGTATTTTAACCCACAGGGTCATGCTCTTTGGCATCTGTTCATGGCATTTAATTCTTACTTTGCAAATGCATTCTTGATGTTCTGCCATGCTCAGCAATTGGGATGGAATCCAAAAGTAGTCCATTTCATGGGACTTTTTCCCTACGTGAAGATTCAGAAACCAAATACCTAATAAACCAAATTGCTGTCAACAGAAAATGGACTCTCTTCCAGTCTCTCTCCACACAAGCATATGGATTTTGGTAGGTCAGCAATAACAATCATGATTTTTTTTTCCTTTTTTTCTTAATGGATGTAAATGATTATTGAATATTGATGTGCTATCTTGGTATATGGTTAAATCTTAAATTGTCATACTAGTTTTTTGCCAAGCACAAAAGGAAAAAGGCGGCTAAAATATGAATTTTAGGTTGGGTTTCAACTCCCCTGATGGTTGACCGGTTATAAAAAGTACATTTCCGAACTGTTGTATGTTCTATTCTCTAGTATCCAATTGCTCTCAAAAGCAAGTCATTGGCATTTAATACGATCTCGAACATAAATTAGTAGGTCCATAAGCTGAAAGTAACATTCTAAACAAGTCTAAAATTATAACAAAAATAGATGATAATCATCGAAGGGGCCTTGTCTACGCTATTTTTGAAACCATCCATATGAAAACGCACACGGCCACAATGGTTACCACCCACGACATGAAAGAAAACACCATATATTTTTTCTCCCTAGCCTGGTACATATGTACTTGATTTTCTATTATCTTCATCTTTTTGAGCATTCTTGAATGGACTTCCATTCCACGTGGGCAAGTTTTGGGATCATACCATAAGAAAAAGCTACACATGCCACCTCCTTGTGCACAAAAGAAATGAATTACTTATTTAAACCACCTAAATAAAATTGTTACGTAGTTTTTGTATACATACCGATCATTTGTTGTACCTTCCACATCCAAAAAAATGACGGCCTAGATTTTGATCAGTCCAAGATGTCTTCAAGGGTGCTTTGACTCTGTAATAGCATTTGTGCAACTCCGTACCTCGACACTTGGCATTTGAAGCAGAAGTCATGGAAGAATTTTTGGATTTTTCCTTGCCCTAACATGGAACAAACATGATGTAAACATAAAAAAATGTACTTCACAGGATACACTTAAAAATGATTTCAGTAACGACAAATAACAAGGAACTACAACCAATGTGAAGAAAAATGACACACGTTTGTTTTTGTCTCTTATGAACATTCCTTTAACAATATATTAATGTAATTCAACATTTTCTTTCTCTTGCCAATAGTCTTCAACAAGTCCATGTCAAATTCAACGTTAAATCCATGAAGACAAACCCAATACAAACTAAGGCAAAACAGAACAGAGTAAGATTTTTGGAAATTTAGGTCAAGGATAGTCCAATCAGCTTAACTCGCAACTCAGGTGCTTAAATTCACAATGGAAAAGAATCTCCTGACAGATTCAACAATGTTTCAAGATAATTTTAGTAAGAGATAGAAATATCACAATTCTAGACATTAATTCGCAATCAAAGTGAAGCTCGAAGACATGGGTTTCCTCACAATGTTCAAAACTGAAATACCAAAGGACAGAGCTATAGAAGAATTCCAAAACTGAATTTCCTCTTGAGTAAGAAAATAAGCAAAATAGGTGTTTCAATGGAAGCTTGGGAGTTACGAATAGTGCTTAACAGTGGTAACTGGTAAGACTTCAAGTTAGAGCAAAAACTAGACTTCCAACTAAGAACCATTACCCATTTTAGAAAGAAGAACATAAATCATAACCCATTTATCTTGGTGCTTCTAGTACTCATCCTGAAGAGGAATGGAAGCTAAAACGGGAGCCACAGACGCTGCTAGAGAGAAGATGAAATCAGCGTCGAAGGAGTGAAAATGGAGGTCAGTAGCTCAAACTGGTTTAGGCGTGGGTACGTGTATTGGGTAAACTCCATGGGTTCAGATCTACTTTCGGGCATTTTTATTTTTTTTTTTTTTTTTTAATTTTTACAAATTTGTTTACAACAGGTACCAAAGTGGTTGTCATTTAGTGAGTTTTTTTTTTTCCAAATTCATTCACGTGACAGGATATTATTGAGAGTGATGTGTCCTCCCGTTAGTTGACTGTGCACGGAGAGACAGAAGAATTAAATCAACAAATGAAATAATTTAAGGACTGTTGTAAACAAAATTGAAATCTAGAGACCATTTTGATAACTGGCATAAAACCAGGGATCAAAATGGTCATTATCCCTTATTTTTTAAATACCATGAAATTCCCTTGAAGACGCAAAAAGTCAACTTATGCAGTAATATACATAAACCCCCTTCTGAAAATCTCAGTGGTCGGGATCCCGGTGATGGCATGAATTCATAATATGTCGTCGTTTAGGCTGGCTCGCGCTTTGCGTAGGCTTCAAAAACCCTCTCTCTCTTCCTCTTCCTCCTCACTGTTTCTCGATCGCTCCATCTTAAGTTCCTTACCCTATTCTTCTCACCCAACCACGCGCCCTAACCCTGATTACTATGTCCCGTTTAGGCAGTACTACCGGTTAACTCCCAGTTTCGAATTGTCGCGCCAGGACTTCAAGTTCTCCTCGGCTTTTATACCCGTTGCCTACATATCGACCAGCGTGAGAGAGAGCTCGAAGAGGGAGGAAGATGGGGGAGGGTCGTCGAAGGCGCAGGCGTCTTGGATTGACTTGTATTTGCCGAAACAAGCCCGGCCTTATGCCCGTCTGGCTCGCCTAGATAAGCCTATCGGGACCTGGCTCCTCGCTTGGCCTTGTATGTGGTACAACTTCTTTTCATTTTCCTTTTTTTTTTTTTTTTTCCGTCTTTGTGGGTATCTTTTGTTTGTTCTGTTGTCAATATCTGGGAAGTGTCAGAAAATCTGTTTTCCAAAACCTGCATAAGAATGCTTAGTTTTGCCTTGTTGGATTGAAAACAATGTATTGAACTCCTTGAACTGGTGATAATGGACTGTTGTCGTTTATGGGTACTTTAATTTGCCAATGCCTTCAAAACGTGAGTATATTTTAGCCGATAGTGGATAAAGAGTTGCAAGTGTTTGAGGAAAGGTGAAATGCCAAGGTCTTGTTGTTCTAAGAGATGATGGATAAATGGATTCTAGAGGAGTTAAAAGTGTTTTTATTGGACGTAGCTGGCAAATGGCCGGTGATATTAGATACTGTTAAGTTAGTTAAATAAGTCAGTTAGTTGTTAGTTCTGTTAACTCTGTTATTACAGAGCTCATTCGTGTGTACAAGGAACAATTGTATTCATTATTCAATACAATACAGTAAGATACTCTTTCATCAATCTGAAAGGTGAAGTATGGACTATGCAGGGAAAAATGATGTTTTAACAAGTGGGCCAAGGACTGTGTTTTCCCCACCCTACTCTTTTTCCACGTTCCAGCTGAAGCTTTAAGTGACTAGCTCGGAATATTTAGAACTTGGAAAACTATGGGAAGTATGGAACTGGTCTTACTGCAATTGGTGGTCATACCTTGAAAATCTTTTGGAGACTGGTAGATTCTGCATTAACGTTCTCTGCGTTTGGCCTGTATCTGTGCATTTTGATATTTAATTGAAAGAGATGCTTTGTCAACACTCATTAAGTTTTTTTAATTTTTTTTGGGTAAGTAACACAGTAATTTTGAAAGAATCTCTATTACATATTTGGAACCTATATTATTGAAAGTTTGTTCTAGATATTCCTGTTCCAGCATTTTTGTGCTAGTTTCTGGTGTGGACTTGTAGAAGTAGATGTTCTTCATTTGCAGTTGGTTTGATTGCTTATAAAAATGTTATTTTTTTGGAATATTGGATTGTTGTTGGTACATCCTACTGTTTATTCAACTCCGCGTGTGACTATTTAATCATGTCTTCTGAACTTGTTAATTTATGTTATTTGTTTTTGTGCAAGTAAATGATATTTTCTTTAAATTGGGTTAATGGATGATAGGTTGTGTGTGAATATCTCTAACGTTATTGCTTTTAAGGACATGATGCTTCATTCAAGATGAATAGGGGGTTTATATCAGACAATAGTGTCTTTGAAACCCTTGTTTGTTGGTTTAGGTCAATTACCTTGGCAGCATCTCCAGGACACCTCCCAAATTTTAAGATGTTGATGCTGTTTGGTTGTGGGGCTTTGCTTTTAAGAGGTGCTGGATGTACAGTAAATGACCTCCTTGATCGGGATATTGATACAATGGTTAGTTTTTTCTTCATTTCTACTCCTTTGCGTAAGTGTAATCGTCTTATCTTTCTGCTAAGATCCGATGCTCTTTTACTTGCTAAAGTTTGTCTAAATGTCTTTGCATGTTTGTAGCGATTCTAATTGTAAGTATTGTCATTTTTTAAGTACAACTTGAAGTGTAACTGTTTAAAGCTTAATGTTATGTGTTGTCTTGCAGATTCCATTTTTTTTTTCAGATGATAATTTTAGGATGCATACTTATCGGATGTGAGTGAGCTCTATATGCTGTCAATCAATTAACAACCTTCCTCCAATATTTCTCTTAGGACTGGCTGTTTATGGATAGGACATCAAAGAACGTAGTGAGTGTAGATTTTGAACTTAACTGATATTCTATAGAAAGCGTCAGGAAGTGTTAACGGACATTCTATTCTTTAAAAGCACTGTTCAGGGTTTCTTTTCTATCCTAGGGATTTGTTGCCTTTCATGTAACGTCTTTGCTGGCTTTGATTAAAGAATATGAAATTTTGCGACTATTTTTCTATTATAGCTGGCTACCTTGGTCTCGATGGGGGTTTTTTCGCCATGAGAAGTTAACATAGAGGGAATCATAGTATATGTTTTGTTTGAAATCAGGCTTATTTTTTGTAATAATGTTTCATGCTTCATTTTGTTGTGATGTGAAGCCCATAGTTGGCCTTTGTCCTTCATGTGCCCATTTATGTAGATCATAGCTCACAATTTGGTGCATTTAATACCTACTTTCAATCGGATGAGTCAATTTTTAGTATAGGCCTTTGACCATGTCAAGTCATGTTGACCCTTTGAACTTTTTAAAACAAAAACCCAGTAGACGTACGTAGGATCCATTAAGGTCGGATCAGCAGTGAAACGTTTGCCCTTTATTATTTATTAAAATTTGCTCTTCTCTGATTAAGTGCCTTGAAAGTGCAAATTGCATGATCAAATTTGAAGAAAAAATGTCGAGAAGAAATATTTGCACTTGCCTTTCTACATACATAATCATATTCTTCTAGTTTACTTTTTGATGGATTACAAAAAAATTACACAAAAGATAAAAAACAACAAAAAAAGAGAGGAGAAAAACAACTAAGAATGTTTGTTTGATTTTGGATAGATGATTAAATATTTACTCCGGCATAATGTTTAAAAACTTTGTGTCATGCAGGTGGAACGTACGAAACTGCGACCAGTTGCGAGTGGTCTTTTGTCACCATTTCAAGGGGTTTGTTTTCTTGGGTTCCAATTGCTTTTGGGTCTTGGGATTCTCCTTCAATTGAATAATTTTAGGTGAGTGTTTTTCTCATATGCCTTCCTTAATTTGCTCTAATATATCATCAATGTTTGCAACATTTTGTGACTAGAGGTGAGGCTCATCAAATCATCATTTAAGCAAAGGTCCGACAACTGCAATCAATGGAATTTTTCCTTCATTGTCAACCACTATTACTCATTGGAAATGAATAAGACTTTGGATTTATTTCTCTACTACTAGAACTGATGGCATAGCTAGGTTACAAGTGTGCGTAGATTACTGTCGCAAGTGATGCTGATGGGGACATTTCAATAAATAGCCCAGTTGACCACCCAATTAGGTGGTCCAAGCTTATATAATGGCAGCTCATAAAGAAAATAGGGACCTACCTACTAGGGTTGAGACCTTAGAGTTCCCGGTTCACACATTTGACACTGAGAATTTTGATGTGGTGTCCCATCATAGATGTCATCGTGATATGAGAGGTGGCGGGATGCATATAGGCGTGATCATAGACAAAGGGATCACCATTAAGAGCAGGATAAGTATGCATGCCATGGTAACGTGTCTCCTCCATGTCACGAAGAACAACTATTCAAGACCATTAAATTAGACGCCCTTGCCTTTGAAGGCTCTCTAGATCCCTGGGTTTATACTCAATGGATTAGGGATATGGATCATTTTCTTTGAGTATATGTCAGAGGATAGAAGAGTCAAATTTGCTAGTTTGAAGTTAGTTGGTAATGCTCAGCTTTATTGGAAGAGCGTAGAGGATCTGATAGGGACTCTGACCTAGGCTCCTAATCAATGCCTATCCCTCTTGTAAGTACGACTTGCAAGCACTTGTTTAGCCCACGCCTTGATTGATACTCCAAATGATTGTCCCATTGAGACACTCAAGAGCAATATAGCCAGAGTATCGAACAAAAAAAAAAAAACAAAGAGAAAAATTAAAGAAGATGGGAGGTAAAGTGATGCGGAATATAGTGGAGAAATAGGAATGAGATAGAGAAATCAAGAAATAATAAAGAAGAAGAGAAGAATAAAGCCAAGGAGAGGGGGGAAACACATTTGAGTGCAAAAGGCAGCCGCCAATAAACTTTATAATCCCAGTTTAAATAATTTCAGGTTCTCACAAACCTTAAATAGAAAACAAAAGGTCCTAAGTAAACCCTAAAAGCCATGGGCTAAAATCTAATAAATACAATAACTATTAATCTATCAAAATATATGAATCACAACCAAATAATATAAAAAAATTAAAAAAAATATCCCCATTAACTCTCCCTAGGTAGGAGAAACTCGACCCCATCGAGTAAAACAAAACAATGAAATCATCACTCTCAAGTACCTAACCACAAACTAAGTGGTTGTGCGGTCTTCTTTTTCGTATGCTCATAGACTTGTATCAGTGGAGGTCTGAATGTAATGTCCCCACTAATTGTCCCGGGGTGAGAAGAACTTGACTATGGCGAGAGAAGATCTTGATGACTTCAGTAGATCTCCAATATGTCACGATCAAGTTGTTGGATAATAGCTCGCTAGTAAGCTTTAGCTCAATTGGCACCTCCTTTTGGGGAGGGTTAGTACTGGGGGTCGATCCCCCACACTCGCAGGCTACGTCCTGCTTCACCCGCAGGTTACGTCTTGCTCCACTAGTTGCCTATAAAAAAAAAAAAGTTGTTGGAGAATAGCTCGAGTAATCCAAGTGCATTCGGAATCCAGTTTGTCTACCCAGCGAACAACGAAACACTAAACCGCTCCATCTGTAGTGAACACAACCTACTCATCTAGAATAGCATCAATTTTATCTACGAGTGGAAGGATAGAAGGTAATGGTGCAGGGGTAAATAGGCTTAGGGTTAGTGTAGTGGTGGTAAGAAAAGGATCGTCTGTGAAGCTGAGAGGGCCTTTGTAGGCAACTAAGTCCTCAACATTGAAAGTATGATGAAAACCAAAATGAGATGGAATATCAATGACATATGCATTTGGTCAACCTGCTTCAAAATTTTAAAAGGACTAGCACTACGAGCCTGCAATTTGGAAGTGGGTCTAGAAGGACGCTGTTCCAGTCGAATTCGGATCATGACATAATCCCCAACATTAAATCTATAGGTCTTTTATGTAAGTTAGCTCGAAGTTTATATGATGCATTACTTGCTTTAGACGTTTATTGATCTCAAGATGCAAATCATGAAAATGATGCACAAATGATTTAATAATTATAGACACACTAGCATAGGGAGACATGTGAATAAGGTCTAAAGGTTTCCTAAGCTTATAACCATGCACAACCTTAAAGGGGCTCACACCAGTAGACCGATTAATAGAATTGTTATAAACAAATTGAGTAGTAGGGAGGATCAAATCCCAATTCCTAAGGTTTTCCTGGACTAGGCATCTCAATAAGTTGCCCAGACTACGGTTGACAACCTTGGTTTGGCCATCTGTTTGTGGATGGTATGCAGTAGAGAATTTTAGTTTAGTGCCAACTATACGCCAGAGGTCCTCCAAAAGTGACCAGGAAACGAACATTGCGATCGGACACAATAGTTTTAGGACGGCGATACAATTTAACAATTTTATCAAAGTACAACTTAGCAATCTTGGAGGCATAAGAAGTCTTACTGCAAGGAATAAAGTGAGCCATTTTAGAAAAACGATCCACAACAACAAAGACAGAGTCATGCCACTTAGGGGTATGCGGATGTCCTAAAACAAAATCCATACTCACATCTTTCCAAGGACAGGTAGGGATAGGAAGAGGCGTGAAGGGACCAGTATTTTGTTTCTTATGCTTGGCAAGCTGATAGGTTCTACAAGTGCTAACTATCTTAGCAACATCCCTCTTCAAACTAGGCCAATAAAATTGGCCTTTAACTTCCTCAATGGTCTTATTCTGCCCAAAATGTCTAGAAAGATCTCCGACGTGAACCTCCCACACTAAAAAATTTCTCACTAAAGTCTTAGGGATATAAAGCTGATTGGCTCGGAAAAGGTAGCCGTCTTGAAGGCGAAACCCAATAGTAGAATCAGGTTGACCGCTCAGTAAGGCTAGATAAACATCCCTAAAATCAGGATAAGTCTCAAAATCTTCCTTTAGTCTCTCAAATTCTATGATCTTAATGTGCATAACAGACAACAAGGAGATGCGATGACTCAAGGCATCAATGGCTTGGTTCTCAACGCCTTTCCTATGTTTCAAGACAAAAGAATAGGCCTGTAAATATTCTATCCAACGACCATGCCTACTATTCAGCTTTCTCTGGAAACTAAAGTACCGAAGAGCCTCGTGGTCAGAGTAAAGAACAAACTCTTAGGTAACAAATAATTGCGCTAATGGCGCAAGGCCTGCACAATTGCATATAACTCTTTGTCGTAGGTAGAGTAGCGTAATCTAGCATCATTCAATTTCTCAGTAAAGTAGGCAATACGGTGACGCTCCTGACTAAGAACTCCACCTGTGCCAATACCCGATGCATCATACTCAACCTCAAACACTTTAGAGAAGTCAAGAAGGCCCATGACTAGGGCTTCGGTCAGTCTCTTCTTAACAATCTCAAAGCTTTCACAGCTTGAGGAGACCACTTGAACTTTCCTTTCTTCATACACTGTGAGAGGAGCCATAATACTGATAAACCCCTTTATGAATTGATGATAGAAGGTAGCCAGACCGTGAAAACTCCTAATGTCATGAATAGATTTAGGCGTAGACCAATCCACAATTGCTTGCACTTTCGTAGGGTCAACAGACACTCCATCAGAGGAAACAATGAATCCTAGAAAGACAACACTAGTGATAAAGAAAGAACACTTCTTCACATTAGCATATAAACTCTCTTTCTGGAGGGTGGAACAAATCTAAGTGAGATGATCTAAGTGTTGCTCACGAGACTTACTAAAAATAAGGATGTCATCAAAGGTCCAAGAGCTTGGGTCTTGACCCGCATGAGTGTACTAGGGGCATTAGAAAGACCAAACGGCATGACTAACCACTCATAAAGACCATATTTCGTCTTAAAGGCAGTCTTCGACTCATCACCTAGGTGGACCCTAATCTGATGGTATCCACTCTTAAGGTCGATCTTATAAAAGATTGTGGCACTAGTCATCATGTCCAACATATCATCAAGCCTAGGGATGGGGAAACAATACTTGACAGCGATCTTGTTGATGGCTCGACTATCAACACACATTCTCCAAAAGCCATCTTTCTTGGGTGTCAACAGGGTTGAAACCACACAAGGGCTCAAGCTCTCACGGAGAAACCCCTTGTGAAGTTCACCCACTTTGTGTTGGAGCTCGAGATGCTCAAAGGGATTCATTCTATAATGATGCAAATTCAGGAGAGATGCTCCCGGAACAAAATCTATGGCATGTTGAATGTTTCATAGTGGTGGCAAGTGAGTAGGGAGATCCGCAAAGAAAACATCCTGAAATTCCTGAAGGATCTCTTGGGTCTCCTTAGAAGGCACAGCTGCCGGAGAATTAGATGAATCTTCCATAACGATAATCGCAAACACAACCAACTCCCTTACGAAGTCTTGCTCAAACTCCGTCGAGCTAATAATATTTAACCCGTTCTTGTCTACAGTTGTCTTGGGGTGATGGACATCAACAGGTTTTTGGGAGGAAAAGGATTAAGGAGAATCTTCTTTCCCTTGTACGAAAAGGAACAAGAGTTGGAGCGATAATGTATGGTCACATCTAAATCGAACAACTACGGGCGACCAAGTATAACATGACCTACATCCATAGGCATAATAACACACCATATGTTATCTTTGTACTCTAGGAACTGAATGGGCACAAGACATTGTTCCTTCACTTCTATGGAGGAAGTATCAACCCACGAGACACTATAGGGTTTGGGTGAGGGTACTGGTTGTAACCCTAGACGAGAAACAGTAGTAACAAAAACTGCATTAATACAACTTCCACTATTTATAATGACCTTGCAACTTTTATCATTAATTTTGATATAGGTATGAATGATAGCATAAAGATGCCAGTCATCAGCATCTTTGGGCTGGGTAAGGATACAATGAACAACATCCATCCAAGAGGTAGCAGGGAGCAGGGCTAGACAACCTAGAAGGGATAGTTCTAATACAGCCTACAGTAACATCATCACCTTCACTCGCTAAACTCATCACTCGGAGGCTCAGAAACTTGCTTGACTAGGTGTTCCTTATCACACACACTGGTATGTCCCTCAAGGACCATAGACCTACTAGGACAACTTGCTGACATATGGCCAAAACCCTTACAATTAAAACATTGCACACGAGAGTTCCCTTTCCCTTAATATCCCGGACAAGGGGTGCACTAGGAGGGGGAGGTCCTAACACATATTTAGATTGTAAGGATGAGGGCTGGGGAGGAAAAGGACGAGTGTCGCCACGTTTTCCGTGAGGAGTCCTAGTAACCAACTCATAGTCCTGAACCAAAGTGGAGGCATGATCGAGGGTGGAGACTCCTCTAAGGACAAGCTCTCTCTTAAGTTCGTCATGTAAGCGATGTCGAAATTGACTCAAAGTCATAACCTCATCCTCAACAATGTGACAACACATCCAAAACTCATCAAATTGGGGCAGAATATAATGGAGAAATAGGAATGAGATCGAGAAATCAATAAATAGTAGAGAAGAAGAGAAGATTAAAGCCAAGAAGAGGGGGAAAACACATTTGAGTGCAAAAGGCAGCTGCCAATAAACTTTATAATCTCAGTCTAAATAATTTAAGATTCTCGCAAACCTTAAATAGTGAACAAAAGGTCCTAAGCAAACCCTAAAAGCTCATGGGCTAAAACTTAATAAAACATAATAACTATTAATCTATAAAAAGTCCTGTTCTTTTTTTTTTCCTCCCTGCCTCTCTCCCTTGAATCTTTTGATATGGGGACTATAAGATAAAGGATGGGTTTCGACAGGTGTTTTCGAGTTGAAGCTAAGGATTTTCAGGTGTCTGTTAGTGATAGAGGTGTTGTTAGATGGTCGGACTGGAGTAGAAAATCTCATAGTGCTATCTCGTTTGGGAGATATGGGGTTGTCTGGTTAGTTAACTTAGCCAGCAAGCTTTTGGGTGCTGCTGTTGATCAGGATGTCATCTTGAAATTCAATGAAGGCTCTCGGGCCTTTCTGGCTCAACGATGTGCTAACAAGTCGGGGAGATACGTTGTCGTGATTGAGTTCGGAGAAGGGCGTCGGAGAGGGGTAGTCATGGTCCTCGAAGGTAGAGGGGGAGCTGGATGGAAGGCTTTGGCCGAGTGTTTCCAGGGGGTGGTTGATCACCTTGGGTCGGTCGGGAAAAGACATGGTTCTGCCGGTGCAGTGGGGTGGAGAGAGGGGGTTTCTTTCGTGGAAGTTGTAAAGTTGGGTCGGCAATGGTTGTCCATGAGCAGCCTGTGTCCATTCCTCGAAGTGACGTTCCATTTGCAGGAGGTAAAAGGTGGTCGCGTGTGGAGAAGGAGAAGGAGAAGGGGAAGAGCCATGCAGACAAGGGGGCAGCTTTGTCGTTTCCCAACAATTCTTCATTTAATGTTTTGGGGGCTACTCCTGACATGGTAGAGGTTTTCTGCCCGACGCACTTTCGCTTGAGACTAATGGGATTGAGAGATGAATTGAACAGGCTTATAGGGTTAGTTTTGGGGTGAGGGTTCCTTGGGCCTGTTGGTTGATAGTCCAGGTTGTGCGGAGTGTGCTGGGAAGGCTATTGACGTTGAGGGGAGTTATGTGGGCTCAGAGTGTCCTCTTAAGGCTGGGGGTGGGCCAGAAGGTTGTGCGACTTCCCTAAAGCCAGGCATCTTTTCTGGGCAGGGGAGCTGGGATTGATGGGTTTCGATTTCGCTTTCCCCAGCTCTTGGTTTGGTTTCTGAGACTGAAATGGGGAGGGACATGGGTGGGCTTAGTACAGGGCCGGGTGGGTGTGCAGTGCCAGGTGATGGGCAGGCTAACCCTGACCCATTATTGAGGCTGAGAGTAACGCATCTCATCCCTTGGATCCCTCGGGTGCAGACGGGAACTCTCTCTGTCGGTGGAAGACTTGCTCTAGCGACGATGTGTGTCTGGTGGTCGAGATGGGTTCCGGCGACTCACTGGAACAGTAGCTGGAGCTATTTTTACTCGATTCTCTGGCTTGCTGGAGACGTCGGGATGCTGCTTTTCGGAGACAGAACAGTCGATCTTCATGTTGGGAAGCTCCAGAGTGGGGTCCTGATGAAGGAGGTCCAAGTTGTACTCGATGGGGCATTTCTCATTGTGTCGAGGAGATTTGTGTTGCCGAGAGGGAGCGGCAGTGCTGGATCCTTCTCTCTGGGGCTCTCTTAGGTGGTCTGGAGGTGGGGGAGTATTCTCAGGGGTTGTCTAAGACCTTGGTTTGTGTTGAGAGCTCATTTGGACAAAATCTTGCGTCACATTCTCTAGGGATGGCAGATGGAGAGTTTCTACGGGATACCGAGAGGGAACTGGTGCATGTAGACCCCTTGGCGGTCAGTTTCCTCAGTGATGATTTGGAAGGGAAATCATGGGTCTTAGACATGGTTTCCTCTGTTGGATATTTGGTTGGGGTGTCGAGTGAAGGTCATGAGGAGCTGAGGAATCTCTTTGCTGCTTTGGAAAGCGATAGGGTGCACCTTAGTTCAAAAAAGTCTAGAAAATCAGGGGGAAAGTGCTAATGGAGTTGAAGGGATTGAACTCTTCGGTTAACTATGAAGGATCTTCTTCGATTGCTAGGAAGACTAAGAACAAAGGGCGGGCATTGGCTTTGATTAAATGCTGCCAAGAATCTTGAGTTGGCTTAGTTTGGCAGCGGTTGGCGCCTCGGGGGGTATTTTTTTGATGTGGGATGATAGGGTGATGGAGTTAGTGGCTTCTTGTCTTGGTGAGTTTTAAGAATGTGGGGGATGAGTTGGCTGGAGCTTCTGGTTGGTGGGATCTCCCGTGGTGTTTTGGGGGTGTTTTCATTGTTCCATAGTTTCCTTGCGAGCGGTCGGGTGAAGGTGGATAGGTGTATTTTGATTTTGACAACTTAAGGAGGAGGGGTCTTGTTTTGCACTCACTTTTTCTTTGGGCCTATGTGTTGTTGGGTTCCTTTTCTGGTTTTCTGGTTTTTTCTTTTTCTAGTTTGTATGTGTTAGGGGTTTTAGTATATTCTCTTGTACTGTTGATTCCGTTGTTTTGTGTTCTGTGTTTTTCTTCTCTTTAATAAGATTGGTTTACTTATCAAAAAAATTAATCTATCAAAATATGGATCACAATCAAATAATGTAAAACAATTAAATTAAATGTCCCCATTAAAGAATATGGATGAAAAGAGGATATGTGGATACGACGTTCGCAAAGAACCGAAGATTGAGAGAACCATGCTCGCACCAAGATCTCCCGCCTTGTAAAAACACCTCTAGTTGAGGAACATCAACTCAACTAGCCTAAGTCAATATATATGAGGGACCACCAATCACACCCAAGGACCGAAATCTAACCTGAGGGAGCACCACCCAATCTAACTCAAGTGAATTAGGCATCAACCTAAACACCGAAGATAAAAGGCAGACATGCCAAATGCTCATATAGAGACCGATTTGACAAATATTCAGAAGATTAAAAAATGAATGAAGCTAGTGCCATGGGGTGGTATTTATACACATCCCATGGGCTTGGGTGACAAGGGCTTTTCTAGTGGGAAAAGCTCTAGCCGCATGTGCCTAAATGCATGTAGGCCTAATAGAGGCTAAAGGGGTGATCTTGTAAAGACCCCATCCTTGTTGCCCAAAACTTGCCAAAGAGGAAACCAATCAATCTTGATTGATTGATCCCTAATTTAGCAACATGTGGCCGGCCATAAGCTTCCATATACGGAGCAAAACCCTAATTGCCAAATGGACTCTAATTGTCAATCATAGAATCAAATCCAAATCAATTGGATTGATCCTATAATTGCCACATGGAAAGTTCTAAAAATAAAAGATAGACTCCTATATATATGAGATTCGGCCACATAGGGATCTACATGCGGTTTATCCTACGTGGCACCTTCTTGCTGTAGCCGCCGCCATGCTCTGTTGCTGCTCCACTCCCTTATAGGTTAGTGATGCCAATCGGCTCCATATATCCTCCCAAGTCGTTTGGAACCAACTTGTCATATGGTATTCATAGCACTCTCATGGCTCCTTTCACGGAGTGCGTGAAGAAAATAGAGTTGAAGTGGTCTCCTCGAGCTGCGAAAGCTTTTGAGGCTGTCAAAAAGGAATGACGGAAGCCCTAGTCATGCCCCTTTTTGACTTCCCTAAGGTGTTTGAGGTTGAGTGTGCGCATCGGGTATTGGCGTAGGCAAAGTTCTTAGTCAACAGCTTCACCTTTTGCCTACTTTAGTGAGAAATTGAATGATGCTAGATTATGCTACTCTACCTATCAAACAAATGGCCAAACTAAGGTTGTCAATTGTAGTCTTAGAACTTATTGGGATGCCTCATGCAAGAAAACCTTAGGAATTAGAACTTGATCCTCACTACTTCTCAGTTTGCTTATAACAATTTTGTGAATAAATTTATCAGTGTGAGCCCATTTGAGTTTGTGCATGATTATAAGCCTTAGAAGCCTTTAGACCTTATTCCTATGTCCCCACATGTTAGTGTATCTATGACTACTAAATCATTTGTGCATCATCTTCATGACTTGCATCTTGAGATTAATAAACGTCTAGATGCAAGTAATGAATCATATAAACTTCGAGCTGACTTACATACAAGACATGTTGAATTTAATGTTGGGGATTAATGTCATGATCCGAATTCGACCAAAGGAGCGTCTTTCTGCGCCCACTTCCAAATTTCAGGTTCATAGTGTTGGTTGTTTTAAAATTTTAAAACAGGTTGGACCGAATGCACATGTCATTGATATTTCATCATACTTTCAATATTGAGGACTTAGTTGCGTACAAAGGCCCTACCAGCTCCTCAGATGATCCTTTCTCGACCCCCCTGCGCTTGACCCTAAGCCTATTCCTACCCCTACACCATTATCCTCTTTACCCGCCCCGTAGATAAAATTGATGCTATTTTAGATGAGCAGATTGTGTTCACGACAGATGGAGCGATTCAGTGTTTTCTTGTTCGCTAGGTAGACCTATCGGATTCTGAATGCACTTGTATTACTCGAGATACTCTCCAGTAGCTTGATCTCGACATGTTGAAGCTTTATCGAAGTCACCAGAATATTCTCTCTCCAGATTCGAGTTCTTCTCACCCCGGGGCATTTAGTGGGGATATTAGAATTCAGAGACCTCCACTGATACGAATCTATGAGTGTGTGACGAAGAAGACTGCACAACCACTTGGTTGTTTTGTGGTTGGGTGCTTGAGAGTGATAGTTTCGTGAGTTTGTGGTTGGGTGACAGTTTCATGATGTGTTGTTTTACTCGACGGGGTCGAGTTTCTCCCACCCGAAGAGAGTTGATGGGGACATTGCAATTAGTTGTCTTACTTTATTTGGATTTGGTTTATATTTTGAGAGATTACAAGTTATTATGTTTTATTAGGTTTTAGAGCATGGGCTTTTAGGGTTTTCTTAGGACCTTTTGTTCTTTGTATAAGGTTTGTGAGAACCTTAAAATATTTAGACTGAGATTATAAAGTTTATTGGCTGCTGCCTTTTGCACTCAAATGTGGTTCTTCCCCCTCTCTATGGCTTTTATCTTTTCTTCTCTTTTATTTCTTGAGTTTTCTATCTCATTTCTATTTCTCTACTAAATTCTGCATCAAATGCGGTCTTACTTATTCACCATGCTCATAAACTTGTCAGCGACGTTGAGATCACTTTGTCTCCTTCCAAAGTCCAAACAAGGTTCCATTTTTTTAGGCATGTGCGACCCTCCGTGTGACCTTTTTGTACTTGTTTGGGAGTAAAAATATGCTTTGTTAATTTGATCCAATATTTCAAATTTACACAACCTTTGGAGAAGTTGTGAACAGATAGCAGCACGAGTGTTTAGTGCCATGTGGGGAGATAGTTATCAACTGGCAGTCTTGTATAGAAAGATGTATAACACTAACAGTTAAGGTGGTGTTTGATTGTTAAAATTTTGGAATATGGGAGTTGGTAAAAATTGAAGAGAGAGAAGATTTGAATAAATATTATAATGAAAAATAATTTGATGGGAAGAGAGATTATTTTATAATTAAGCCCAAAATTTTGAGTGCCAAAACACCACCTTAAGTATATGCCGTAGTATGTAAACAAATATGATAGGGCTGCTTTATTTGTTTTGACATAGGGAACTATGACATTGTTATGGCCTAATCTTGGGTAGCAATTCTGTTTTCGGTGGCGTTTGTTTTCCCAACATTTCGGGGTATGAAATTTCGAGCAAAACAAACACACTTCAAAATTTTTAACATCTATACTAACACATTTCACAACTTTTCACCAATCCCAATAAATCTCAAACTCTAAAAGATTCTCAAAATTTTAGAATATTTTCCGAAACTTTAGCAAACAAACGCCACCTTCATATATTATATTAAAAGTCGAGGTTGGATCATAGGTTGAATTTACCTTCAATTGTCTACTCTATAACTCTTCATCTAGCACTTCAACTTATCTCATCTCTTGAGATCTTATAAGTTCTTCGACAATTGTAATATTATGAAGGATTTGTTGCTGGAGATGAAAGACCATCCTTATGCTAAATGTGTTCGCCTTGTTATGTCCACAATTCTCGAATTTCAATTAGGTTCTTACTTTTAGAACTATCAATGGGAATTGAACAACTATCAAATCTGGTTTTCAAGGTGTCGAGTTAGGAGCATATTCAAATCTGGTATTTGAAGGTTGAGGTGTTAGGTCAGGTTAGGAGTCGGTTTACTTAGAGGAACTAGAGCCACCCATGTGAAAGTTGGTTTGAGGTTCTTTGTAACAAATGGGCGTGGATTTGGTGTGATTAGTGGAAGATTGTGAAGCTATGTCTGGTTGGAGGTGAAGAGACGAGAAGGAGTGTTGAGAGGATTGAAGAGTGTTCAAGAAGTCTATGGAGAGCTGGAGCCTTTCGTGCCTCTGGTCTTGTCGGAACAGTGCATATGAATAAGCGGGATGGGGAGCTCGAGTGGCTGGTGGGTTTGGCTCATGCAGTGGTTTAGTTGTTTATTTAGTTTAAGTAGGGCTAGGTCAGTTGGGGTTAGAGCCCAAGCCCATTTACCTGACTTGTTAGTATTCTATTTTGTCCATTACGTTCAGTTAAGCTGTTAGAAATTCCGGGATTCCCAGAAGCTGTTGGAAGGGATATAGATGAAGGGGGCAGCAGGAGGGAATACGTGAGAAACTGACAAATTTGCTTTCTATTTTCCTGGAGGTTGCTAGCCTCGAACTAGCCTGCATTTATCCTTTTTTATTCTGTTTTTTCAGCTTGTAGCCGTTCATTTACAGTGTCCATCAGCAATCAAAGAATACAAAAACAGAAAATATTCAAAACCCAATCAAATTGTTTAATTCTTCCATGAGCAGCTTTGTCTATGGCATAAGTGTCAACAGATTGAAGACCATATTTGAATCTGTCCAAAAGTGTCGACACCATGAAGAATTTTGAAATGACATGTCAGCTTAGATTAGAAGACTTGAAAGACAAAATTGAAGATTGACCATAAGTTGACACCTTGCCCAATAAGTGTCGCCACCTTTTGGCGGAATTCAAAATGGACAGCTTGGAATTCAAAATTTCAAGTGGCTCTTTATGCATTAAATGCACCCAATGGCAAAAAAATATTTTTCTGAATATAAAAGGAGTCCAATGGAGAGAAATAAACAATTCTTGCACATATTTTGAAGGTTCTCTGAAGAAACCACAGAAAGATCTCTCTCTTTCTCTCTCTCTCTCTCTTCATTCATTCTTTTTCTCTTGGGTTGGTGTGAGTTTTAAATTTACTGTTCATCAATTTATTTTTATTTAAGGCTAACAAAAATTTTGTAAAACCTCTTGAGTTGCCGATTGGGACTCACAAATTGTTTCCATGAAATCTGGCTAAACAAAATTTTGCAATAGATGTTTTGTGCTACAACAGTTTTTTTCATGTATTTTACAAATTGCCTCTCTTATCTTTATCTTCAGTTTGCAAATTCGATTAACTTGAGGTTTTCTGCTAGTCTATTAATCTTGTGAAATTCTTTCAAATTAATGTGGCTTGTCTATTTCTACCAGCCGTATTTTGGGGGCTTTATCACTGTTGCTAGTCTTCTCCTATCCCATCATGAAGAGGTTGACATTTTGGGTATGATGTCTACTACCTACTTCTGCTAACGCATGCGAGTACTGTTTTATTTCCTTGTTTACTTCGATCAGCAATTTCATGAAGTTTGACTACTGTTCTGATCAATGCAACTATGCGACTGCAGCCTCAAGCCTATCTAGGTCTGACCTTTAACTGGGGTGCTTTGTTGGGGTGGGCTGCAGTTAAGGGAACTCTGGAGCCAGCGGTAGTTTTCCCATTGTATCTTTCCGGTGTATTTTGGACCCTTGTGTATGATACAATATATGCACATCAGGTATAGTCTATGTCTTTTGGGGACTATAAGCACATTCTTATTTTGTCCTTTTACACTCCAAGTGCTGCAGGTAACAAAACTGACTTGTGAGAACCTGTTACAACCAGAGTTTCTAAGAATAGCTCTTGCTTATGGACTCTTATCGGTTTTGAGATGTATTTTTGGCCTTTTGTGAAATATATGTTTTTTGTGTTTTAAGTGAAAGATATGTTTAGATAATAGTCAGCAAATTTGCACTAGGGCTTTAATCATTTGGAGTTCGTGTAGCATGCAGCAAATCAAGATCTCAGCTTATTGTAGGGCAGGGCCCCTATTTTATTCATTTTAGTTATGTTCTGTGCAGTTAACTGCTTTTGTTTTCAGTTTATGCATGCCCACCTTTTCGCTTTTCACTCATTTAATCAGTTTTTCATTCTCAGCCAATATGGCTTCTAGTTATGTTGCCTTAAATTCATCCATTTCTAGGTTCTATATCTGGTCTTTTTCTTATGTTTTCAAAAGACAAAATGAAAAGGAAAAGGCGCAATCTACTTTTCTTTTCACCATAGTATCTTATGGTTTTCTGAGATTTGAAATCTAATATTGCACTTTAAAAAGTAAACTACTTTTGGATTTTATCCAAGTATCTTGGTACTTTTCGAGGTTTGGAATCTCAAGCGTTGACTTGTAGTTTATTGTTCCGGAGTGAAGTCTTTTTAAAGTTTTCTCCCCAAGCAACTTTTTCTCTATGATTGGAAGTGTCCCTGTTCCAGATCTGTTGGATTTAGTGACATATGGACTTCTTTTGGGTAATGTCTACTTCTTCTTGCTACCTGATTAAGAATGCTTTTTAACCGGTATTCAGGATAAAGAAGATGATTTGAAAGTGGGTGTTAAATCTACAGCTTTGAGATTTGGGGATTCAAGTAAGGAGTGGATTACTGGCTTTGGAATTGCATGCATCAGTAACCTTGCCATTAGTGGGTTTAATGCTGGGATTGGTATTGACCCTATCCTCTATTTGTGGTAATGTTATGATTGTTCGTTGCTTACCTTATTCTTTTCTCGGGGGGAAAAACCGTGGAGCAGGTTGGCCATATTATGCATTTCTGGCAGCTGCATCTGGACAATTAGCTTGGCAGATATTGACAGTTGATCTATCATACCGTGCAGATTGTAATAGGAAGTGCGTACCTCTGTTATTTAAGGAATTTATTTTGGACTTGACCACAACAGGGTTTTTTTTTTTCTTTTTGGGTTAATTCTGTGGACCGTAGTTTCACTCATATGATCCATGCATACATTCTGAATCCCTCTTGGGGCCTTCTTAGGGATATGCATGGTTAATGATCATATTCCAGTCTCCATCTTCTTTCTGAAGCTTTCTTATTTATCCACGGTTGTAATCTAGATTGCATGTGGGCCTTTTGTTTAAGTACTTGAGAGACACATTAGTTTTTGTTTACCACTTAATTACAGCACTAAGTGATGCCTAAGGTCCTAATAGTTTTACATTCATATCAAGGAGAGTCAAGTACAGAAATTTGGTGATAATCAATTTCTTAAGATTATGTTGGTTAACTTAGCCCGCCTCCCCTCCCCTCCCCACGCACAAAAAAAAAATGAAAAAAAAAAAAAAAAAAGATATTTCTGTATTAATCTTGTATTGTTTCTTCTCGACATCTCTCACAAGTCTCTGGGTCTCAATTTCAGTTTTGGGAATTTTCTGTGTCAAACTTAGACCATTACTTTTTTGCATTATGTACTTACCTTTCTTTATTGTCTTCTTTGCTTGCTTTCAGATTTGTGTCCAACAAGTGGTTCGGTGCTATAATCTTTAGCGGAATCTTATTTGGAAGACTTTGGTAATAGTGGTATGTACCTTTCTAGAATAGATGAGACATTGTAGAGATTTCAAACTTGAGTGTTACCAGGTCATCTAACCTTGATTACATGATGTCGTTGATTTCTATCCCATTTGGGTGATTACTTGTGTATGCATCTCTGATTTGCCTTACCCCAGCGACACTTATATGCTGAATTTCATGTGATTTACGGAGGTATTTGTATTGGATTTGCCGGCAAAAGAAGGCTTCAAGATCAAATAAATGGCCGAAGTCTAAGTAAGTGAATTGCACTACCGTAAGCTACTGTAACACCCATTTCTTGTTAGGAATAGGTATATGACAGATGGTTCACGTAGAAAGCACAAGCATTTAAAAAACTCTGTTAGACGAAGGACCAAGGTAAACTTAACTGAACATGAAGTCTCTATTGTGCGGGAAGCACTTGGTAAATGGACGTTTTCTAGATAATGACTCCCAACTCTAAATAAACTGACCTGGAGATTTGTCCTTCACATTATCTCTGTAAGTTGAAAACATTAAAAATTAAGTGTGAATTGAAATTTAGTAGGTACATCATTAAGTAAATAAGTTGCGAACATCTTTTATTTCTAAAACACAATGAAAAAGTGTCCAGCTGCGTCTTGTACTGGCGTAGTCAATGAGTGTACATGCTCGAGCGAGCATTTTGCGTAACACCCCCACCCCAATAGGGGTTTGGAAAGTCATGCTATTATATACATAATCAAAGAAAAATTACAAGAAGAATTTCATCATCCTAAAATACTTATTCTATGGTAGTTTAGGCATGAACCTTTTCTATTTTCTGTGGTCCATAGACCCATCTCTTTCAAAATCTAGACATTTAAAACATAGAAAAGCAAAAATCAGTTGAGTACTTAGTGAGCAATACATCAAGTAGTAAAACATAATTGAAATAAATTTTCTTTTGAAAACATCTTTAGAACACTTTTAGACTCACATACATATCTATCTTTAAAATATACTTACATTCACATGCACATTGAAAACAAAACTAGAAAACCGTTATCTTTACACTTTTAGTAGCCAAGAGCACAATTATGCCCTGTGTGTGAGTGTTGGTGATCATAAGAATCCCAACTTCATTCCCATGGCCATACGAGTGGAGTCGTGTCTAAGATATGGGTATCACTCTATAAATAGAGTCGTGTCTAAGATATGGGTATCACTCTATAAATAGTGGTGCACTTGAGTGAGCATAGGATTGAATCTCTGTACACTTTACTTTATAAAATCAAATATAAGATTAGATCTTTATCCTTAATTTTTAAATCCAAAAAAACAAATACACTATTACAGACTAATATTCTAGCTTTAATTAAAATAAAAAAAATGGGATTAGGCCTTATTCTCTTCCAGCTTTTAAACGATTAAAAATGTTGATATAGCACATCTTTATAAGTACCAAAATCAATAAGGAATACAACGAACACTTAAAAAATTTAAAACTAACGAAACTAAAGTGAAAAAACCAAAAACACATCCATTACAAAATACCCCTCTAATCATTACTTCGCGCTCATGGAGGGTGCCTTACATATTCGCCCAAAACAAATCATTCATGATCTCCTGTCTGAGACCTGTCTTCCACCCCTAACGAAATAGCTTACTCTGACCCTGATAACCCATGCACCACAATAACAAACCCATGTACATCAACCAACAGAGACCCAAAAAACCTTCAAAAATAAATTGATCCACCGCCAATTCCCCAGCATATCCAATATCATTTGCTCTCTGTATTAACCTACCCAAATTCCTACATTTGCAAATCGCATAACCTATTAACTACAGAGAGACATATAGCTGCTACTCCCCTTCTAATTTGGCTTACTAAAAGTTCTTATATTGACAAGCCAAAATCTTTAATAATGTCTCAACAGCTTAAACCCAATTAGCCAAGCCTTCGTAAAAAGAAGATACTAATAACCTACTCCCAAATGTCCTATATGCCGGACACCACAAGAAATAACAAGATGAATCCAGAAAAACCTTCCACAAAAAGAACAACGAAATCCGATAATAGTTCACTTTCATACCAACTTCCTATCACCAACACATTCAACAACTTGTCGCTCATATCGTATAACTCCAAAGAATATCAATGAGTAGCTAAACAAGAATGAAGCCTGCTTTATGCGTCAAAACTAATTTCACCCAATATCTCACTAGCCACCCTCATCGCTAATTAGCGAAAGCACCAACCAAAGTTTAAGATCGGTACCGTAGGATCCCAGCCAGAATCGACCAGATGCAGTTCACACTACAGCACAACAATGAACAACAATAAAGTAACCACCCGCCAAACCCATGAACCACATCAACTCCATCGCTCAACCACAACTCATCCCCCCACCGCCGTATATCAGATCCGCAACGAGCTTTGAGCAACACCCACCTATAGCCTCCTTATACTGCAAAAATCTCAGACACTTTCAAAACCTTACAGCAATGTGACTTATATAAAATGCAACTGCACGTATACCTACCAACACAACGAAAAACAAAGAAAAACAATCTAAAATCAATAAGAGATTGAATAAACAACACAAGACAAGACCATAAAAAGATAATGATTCAAATCATCGTGATAAGATTGAAAATAAGAAAAATTTACAAATAGAGAAATCCCATAGAATTGAAAATATTACCATTCAAGCAAATTCATCCCTAGCTTCACCAACAAATTTAGCTCTCCATTCAAAAATCAGGTTTTATTCCTCTCTCTTTCTCCCCTAAAAACGTGTCCTCTTCAAATTTAAGAGAATCCCGTACCAATAATCTTCTAGAATTTTGGTAAAAAAGGCGATCTATATATGAAATCGCCCACATCTAGTAACGTAACACAAACCTAACACAAAAAAAAAAGACAACTTCATCATCGAATATTTGGACTCAAAATAATGCGCAAAAAGCTAAAAATACGGTCCAAGAAGAAATGTAGGCCACCTACTCTGAAAGTCAATAAAATAACGCTTTTAGCCACGAGAGATCTCAGCAAAGTACCCAGGCAATACAAACTCACTATAACAAACCAACAAAAAAACAAACAAACATACCAATAAACCAGTAAATAAGCAAGCGCTTTATCTTTCTATATCTACCATAACATGACCGCCAAATAATAAAATCAAATGCGAATAAAACAAACCAAAAAAAGTTTACTCTCCAATTTATAACTCCGACAAACCAATACCATGAACACGACCCTCAATCCTAACCCGGATTAATAACTTAAGGTCACCAACATCACAAAACATCCAAAACTACTAGAACCAAGAAACTAGGAAACTTCTAATGCGACCATGCCAACTCAATAGAAGCCAATAAACAATAACAGAGAAGCACCCACCCAATTATGGTTCGGCCATTGCATGCATTTCCCGCTTAAAAAACAAAATAACTAAAGGCCAAACTGGAGCAAAATTTCTAGAAAATCGTGTACCTCACATTCAAAGACAACTCTAAAAAAACGAAATTACAAAATCAAGTAGAAAATAAGACCCAAAGCAAACAACGGCCCCATGTACCAGGTAAACCTGGTATGGCCACGACCTCCTGACTATCACAAATCTCTCCTTACCCAAAAGGACAAATAAACAAATCCACACACAAATCGAAATGGTACGAACTGAAGTAACAAAAACGAACACAAAAAAAAAACAACAACAAACAAAAAAAACCTAGCAACTACCACCCAACCCCACCCCAAACAGAACGCAAACCAAGAGAGCACACAACCAACACAACAAAAACAAAAACAAGCACACACCCGTAAATCCACCACTACAACGAAACAACAACCACACACCCTGCCACCGCCAAAAGAAAACCCTCACCAACCAAAAGACAAAATAACACACAACCACTGAAGAATCAACAACCACATAACTTTCAGCCCAACACCAAAAACCACACTCACACCAGAACACAACCAAAAACAAAAACAACAGAACACCAAAACCAAAAAATTTAAAAAAACAAACAAAAAAACAAACAATAAAAACAAAAAAAAAAAACAAAACCAAAAAACTGACGTCACATCCCAACAACCATCAAACAACCTTATAAACAAACAAAAACTCCAACCATATCCACCAAACCACCACACCCAACCTATCAACACACAAAAACACAACCCACATCCCCAACACAACTCCATCCACCACACACGACCACACCAAACACGACAAAACTGAAACAAACCAGAAAAAAAAAGAAAACATACCAAGCTAAAACATACATCAAAAGACCATAAAAAAAAAAACAAAAACCACCCCCAACCCAGCTGCCTCAACTTAAAAACCCCATCCCCAGCTAAGCTTTGCTAGCCCATTCCCCCATTTGAATGCGCCATACCAAATATAATTGCTTCAATGAGAACAATGACAACCCAAAATCGACAGCCCTTAACAGACAAAGTGAGAGAATGGCTCTGAAACCTGATCCGGACAGGCCTCCAAACCACGTGATCGTATAAAAAACTGACCCCGAGAATTACCTCATTATAGTGATACCCAATGCATCTCAATGCCATCATCTTGAAATGCACCTAAACTGAAAACTTCAGCCTATGTCCTAGAATAAGCCTGGATGAGCTTTTTTAATTTATCTTCTTTCACCAACTCTTCCTCACTATCAACCATCAAATTACCAGATCCGTTGAAGGAAAGCCTGCATATCTCCCCACTTAAAGCACACGTGGATATCTATATTTTTTTGAAATATGTCCCTTAAACAATCCTACATATGCTAGAGAAAAAACGCCCATCCAGCAAAAGCACCAAGGATCTTTGGTGCTTGACCCCTTGCACCATCACGCATTAAATATAGCGCCTACCCCGAAAGTCCAGGCCCCCTGTGGTGAAAAAAAAAAAAATTAAACCCACACACATAGTAAAACCGCCGTCGAAGGCCCTATCACGCCCACATCCTCCCATAAAATATATTGCTCACTCCACCCAATAAGAAAATGACAAGTATCAGTCAGAAAAAGTGAAAAAACTGAGGGCACCGCAAAAAATGCCCCCACCAAATATGCCGAGGATATAAGCCCATTAGAAAGCATCTTCAGACCATTATAGGAGCAGAAAGTTCGAATATTATCGTCATCGAAATACAGAGTAAGGAAGATCCTCCACATATCTCCCAACAAGCAAATACAATTAACCCAATTAATACTCCACCCAACACGCTGGAGAGCAAGAAAAGGAAACGGCCCGCAATCCCAACAAGCCAACACCCATTTACATTGACATTCAAATAATAGAAATCTTTCAGTGATCTTCACATATAGCGATATTCTCTCTCGTTCCTTGTCCAAACAATTCTATGATGCTACAGCATGCCATAGACAAAAAAGTAGACGCGCTCCACTTGTCATCTCCCCATCGGCGAAGAAGCTGAGAAACACTCGAGCGTCGTCCATCAGAGGTGGGCGAAAAGCGGAAAACCAGACTAATAACTAACAAAGCGTGGTAAATGCTACCCCACACCATAAGGCAGTAACAAAACACACCCTCCGGAACCAAACGCCTTAACCCACTAAAAACTATAGAACTACCAACCCACGCGTCGATAATCCATAACGCGCAATGAAAATGTCCGCGATTGAGCACACTAAAAAGATCAAAGCCTCCCAGCTCTGAACTGACCACTTAAGAAACTAGCCATGTGGAATGGGAAGTCGGGCCCTGTGGATATTTCTGTTTCTAACATTATAACATCTCTCATCCAGACAGAGCCAATCGCCCCACGCTTGAGGTTAGCTATAGAGCCCGCGTCTATGCTTGCGTGACAAGGATGAACTACATAATCAATTGTTCCATGCATAAAGTGTTTCCATCGAATTCAATCTTTCAAACAAAAAAGAAAAAACAAACAAATAATAGAGCCAATATACGTGTAATAGTCTAATTAGTTTATATCTTTTTTGCATTTTGGTTTTTTGATTTCAAACTTCAAATTTAATACCCTTATATTTGTGACCTTTGACAAAAAAAGTCCTTCTGTTAGCCTTTCGTCCATCCTCTTAACAGAAGCTTTATGTCATCAGCCAACTAAGTAGAACAACCAGACTACCAGAAACGTCAAACGCCACACAAAACCAAGTCCTATTGGCACCTCTTAGTTCCTTGAACTCACCTTCAAAAGGCGCAATAACTCACACGAGAACACATATATGCGAAATGCCGCAGGACCAAAGCCGACTCTGTATAAACGAGAGAAGTAGCCTAATTAACTGACGAAAAAAACCACAAGTGAGCGAGCAATGCAATGAAAAGAAGTTCAAGAAACAAAAACCAGCCAAACACACAACAAGCTGAGAGTGCCCATAACATTCAACTTCCCAAGAAAAAAAAGAAAACAAAGCCCAATTAACACCTCGTACAAGCAGCATACCTCATCAAGCAATTTGCTGCACATAGTAAAACGAGAAATCCCAAGCTAAGCTAACTCCTACCAACTAAAAAGAACGACATCGGCGAATTAATAACCACACCAAACGGCCCACATGAAGCTACACGAGCCCCCCAACAATGACTTAGATCCTGAACAAACACCAGCACCAAATAACGATATCCCTCAAAACAAAGAACCCCCAAAAAACCAACCACGCGCAACACACCTAAATCACCCAGAACTACCCCCAAACAAAAAACCAGTTGCCGCAGCACACCATACATTTAAACAAGAAATAATATAAAACCTCATCGCAACAAACACTCGCCCAACAGCACACCAAAAGCCCAACGCACAGAAAAAATATTACAAAAGAGAAACCACACTTATACCCACACATCACTTACCTATCCGAAAACAAACGCCGCATTAACCAACCACATACAATAAAGATACAAAACAAAACCGAAAAAACACCCCCTATAGTGGAAAAAACACTAAGAAAAACATAAAACTGCAAGATCTACTAATTCATCCGCACAATACAAAAGCTTAGCAAAGGCAGTCCAGTCTCAGACACCACAAATCCAACCCAAAGCCAAAGCAACCCCTCCGGGCACATCAAACCTTGAACCCAGACATAGTCATTCGTGCATTCTCTCCCAAGCGAGAATATACCCAACTACCAACAACGGAAAAACACAATGAGGTAAACCCTCACCTATATGGTCAACAAACAAAACCAAACCAAATCACCGCCCGCCTACAGTCCTAAAACAATTAGCAACACATCTAACCATCAATTATAAGCTGAACAATAACAACATCACCAAGATAACAAAATACAAACATAGAACTACACAACACAAATAAACAAAGCATTACATCGCAAAAACTTGGTGAAGCTACATCAAAAAAAAATATAAACACTTCAGCACAAATAACTAACTAAGAACCCCAAATCAACTCCAATTAACACAGAGTAGAGAATAGTCCCAAAAAAATCAACAGAAGAACAAAACTACTACACGTGAAGACCACAAAACAAGAACCAAAATAAACACATC